>CM046810.1:15168236-15173534 GCA_025617405.1 Perca schrenkii | reverse complement strand
CGATGGAAATATCCACAATAGCTTATCATTGCTCTTGGGGACTTGAACACTGCAAACCTCAGCAAAATCTTAGAATGTATCAATCAGCCAGTACATTATACAGCTTACACAATGTGTAAGACAATGGAAGGTTCAATATTACAGCAATAAACACGTAGGTGCTGTGGCTTAGTTGGTGAAAGTGCCTGTCTAGTAAACAGGAGATCCTGGGTTCAAATCCCAGCAGCACCTTGTTGTTACAGAGATTACCCTTCTTTGCATTCCATCTGCACGTTTACCCTATCCCCATGCTAAACAGTATGGTACAAGTATAGTACCCTGGTAGCAAATGGAAAAAGTTGACACAAAGGATTGCTGAGGCTGTTCATAACACTTTACAATCTTGAACCACATTGTAAAATTCTAGAACGTCAACCTGACAATGTAATGCAACATTTTAAAATTCTAGAACTGTACTTAACACTCTAGAACAGCAATTTAACAGTCTACAATAACTAGCGCATCTTAACATTCTAGAACTGTAACTTAACATTCTAGAATTGTAACGTTACACTCTTGAACCACATCTTAAAATTCTACAGCCTTTACCTGACATTCTAATACTGCAACTTCAAATTCTAGAACTGTTATTAAAATTCTAGAAGGGCAATCGCTCTGGAATTATTTAGCAAAGTCTCAGAACAGTCCCCCTTTTCCCGGTCGGATTCCTAAGATTCTGGAAGGGCTACAAAGACAGAAGAACTCGGTAGCACTGCATATTACGATCCGGTAATAAGATGGTAATAGTGGGGTAACAGTGAGATAATAAAGAGGTAATATATAGGTAATAACATGTAATTAAAGCTCCATCAGCGATGACGGGCCCTCGCTTCTTGCCCCGGGGGGTACTGGCAAATGTAACATCACATGTGGACCACACAGTCTAAGTTTCATGTAAATCGGAATAACTTTTGCCAAGATACAACCGTTCATGTTTCGAAACCCACCTACAGGAAGTTGTTCCTCCATAACTTGCGCATCGTGTTAGCTATCAAAATTCTTTTAGTCACGAGGGTCCACCGAGCCTATATCCAAGTTTTCGTGCAGATTGGACTCACGGCCCAGGAGGAGTTAGACCAAGTTTGTTTCCCATATATCGCAATGTGAATAATTAATAAAAGAAATTCTCACAGTGCCATCTAATGGCCGATTCACTCTAAATTTGGCATGGATGCTCATGCCCCTATTCAGAAAAACTCTATCATGTTTGGTGTCAATCGGAATAAATCTTGGTAAGATATGCAACTTCCTTTTTCGACAGCCCCCTACAGGAAGTTGGTCCTCTGTAACTTGCGCATTGTGTTAGCTATCAAAATTATTTTGATAACTTTTAGTCACGAGAGTCCACCGAGTGTATATCCAAGTTTTCGTGCAGATTGGACTCACGTCACAGGAGTAGTTAGACAAAGTAGGCTTCCTATATATCAATATTTTGCGGATTAATAAAAACAAATTAAAACAGTGCCATCTAATGGCCGATTGCCGCCAACTTTGACACAGGTGCTAAACCGGCCATGAGGAACAACCTTGTCAAGTTTCGGGGCAATGCAAATAATTGTTGCCATGATAAGGCAACTTCCTGTTTAGACAGGATGTTCCTATAACTTGCGCATTTTTTCAACTATCAAAATTCTCTGGATAACTTTTCGTCATGAGGGTCAACAGATACTACCTGCAAAGATTCAAGAAGATTGAAATCACGGCCTAGGACGAGTTTGAAAGAATGTAAAACACCTGAAAAATGCATAATTAAAAATGTCCGCCTTCCGTTTGGGCGGAGCTAATGAAAGTAAATGGGAAATATGTCTGCAATGATTAGAGCAATATGGTTATTAAGTCTGGTGAAAATCGGAGTAACTATGTCCACGTTAAGGCCTTCCACGCATTAGGGGGCGCTATGGAGCCCGCTTACAGGTATGGCCCAAATCGCTGTAGAGTCTCGCAAAGCTCCCAGGTGTTTATGTGGTTGCCAATTTTTGTGAGTTTTGTATATATTGAGGCTGTCATAAATGTGCCCAGGTGCTAAAACCAATTAGGGGGCGCTATAGAGCAACCGTACCACTCCCAAGCCTAAATGTGTATTCAGATGAAAGAGTTTAATATTCTGCACATGGCTGCAAAAGTTTTCGTGCATCCTAATGTCCTCAAACAAATGTTCGTAAAATGAAGATTTTTGCACGAAAACTAAGATTTCGGAAATTTTAGAATTTTGTAAATTTTTCTAAAAATAGCTCCATGGAGTTCAAGATGAGACCTATGTTCCCTCAAAAGTTGGTATATTAACTTCTTACTTTTTTCGGAATTAAGGTGCACGTTAGGGGGCGCTATGGAGCCCCCTGGCAACGCCCGAGCCCAATTACTACAGAACTTTGCAATTTTCAGCAGTTGTGACATGTGCAAATTTTTGTGCGTTTTCGTGCATGCTAACGCCCTCAAAAATGCGAAAATAATAATCTGATGAAAAACAATAGGTTCACTTTCGTGCTCGGGCCCTAATTACCAAAGTAATAACGTGGTAATACATCACAGTAATAAGATGTAATACTGTGGTAATAAGGTGATAAGGTAACAGATGTCATAACATGCAATTACCAATGTAATAAGTAAGAAAGGGTTTGACAACCATATATATATCTAGGTAATGGTAATATACTTATATTTATATTGTAATAACATGGTAATAATGGGGTAATATATGTTGATGGTTTCACAGTATTATAGGCTACTATCAGCGTAATAACTTCCAAATTAGATAAAACTTCTTGGAATTTAAAATTGGTAATTACCATATTATAATGCTGAAATGTATCCACCCTTTATGTTCCAAACATTTCCCTTTTGTTTCAAGGTAATACTTTAATTTATGTTAATGATGTTTAATCTTGTGACTTCTTACCTGGAAATGCTCCTGGGGCTGTTACTAAATACTCACCTACAAAGCCCTCCACCATCTGGCACCCTCATACCTCACTGACCTCCTCTCTGTACCAACCCTCACGGTCCCTCAGATCCACCTCTGCCGGTCTCCTCTATATCCAAAAGTCCAACCTCTGCAGTTTTGGGGACAGAGCATTCTCCAGGGCAGCTCCCAGGTTCTGGAACTCCCTCCCCCAAGAGATCCGCACCTCTGAGTCCCTCACCATATTCCAGTCTCGCCTCAAGACCCATCTCTTCACCACTGCCTATCCCTAGCCCCATGCCCCTCCCCTTTTCATCTGTGCCTGAATGTTTTCCTTTGTTTGTTCTTTATTATCTATACCTACCGTGTAAAGCGACTTTGAGTTTGTAAAAAGCGCTATATAAATTCAATTTATTATTATTTTTATTATTAAAGTGAAATTTAAAGACCTTTTAATACCATTATGAATGCAATCACATCCACGCTGGCAAAAAGTACGAAGGGAAATTGGATTTCATGCACATCTTGCAAAGTAAATTAATTTCAGTAAACATGAAAATTCAATTGAACATGACTAGAGCGCAGCTCTGAAAATGAATACCCACCAAATGATTAAATCTGGGAACGTTCTCTGCCACACTGGCACATAAACGTTTGTACCAAAATGTTGTGGCCAGAGACTCCCTTATGCCGAAGTTGGGCTGTATAACTTGCAGTTTTCTTATTTACGCTGTAGCGATTGGTCCTACATGTCTTGCATCACAGACACAACCCCAGTCCGCCTCCTTAACTACGCTGGCAATGGCAAGTGAGGGGGTGGGCGCTGAGACTTACCAGTTGAAGAGGAAGAGGCTGAGTCCGTCCAGTGAGCGACTCCGTAGCTTGCCAGCCCTTGGCATCGAGTAAAAGGTCCCGTTTTTCTTTAGTCTCGTCCTAAACGGATTACTCGTCTTCCTTTCTTCCTCTGGGATGCTACCGGAAAACCCCAACCCCACGCTCGCAGCTGTTCAGTCTCCGGAGTGACGTCGGAGTATTGGCCGTAGCCGGAGGTAACTCCGCTAAGGAGGCAATCTGACTGTTCTTTTTTGTTTTGAGGGTTCTGCTAGGGACCTCAAAGGTTGTGATTTAGAGAGGAAAATGATCCACTGAAATTTAAATTGTGGGGTTCGTTTGGGCTGGATGGTATAATACACTGTACTGAACTGAGATTAATTGTGTCTGTGAGGTTTGTTTGGGCTGGATTGTATAATACACTGTATTGAACTGAAATTACTTGCGCTTGTGGGATTATTGTGTCTGCTGAAACCTTATGGGTTACTTTGGTTGTTAGTAGGGGCTAAATGAAAATAGTCCTGTGTATATTTGACCTCTTCACTAAAAATATAAAATTGTGTTGGCAAGCCAGTACAAGTTTCCCTCTGACTGGCACCCCGGCAAGATCAAACTGTTACAACGCACTGTATCATACTCCAGCGCTGACACAGCACTGTGGAGATAGGTCTGGCAATGTGAGACTACGCACTTTAGAACCATGCAGTATATGTTGCTTAAAGGACTCGCACACCAAGAACAATAACTATAACTTTGACTAAATATGTAGTTTTAAAATCAGGAGTCCACACCTCAACTGCACAACCGCCGGCCTGCTCTTATTTCTGGCTCTCTGAAGCTCTGAGCAGAGCGGTGGACAATTGTGTAGAACAGGGGTCATCAACTAGATTTTTCCAAGGGCCAGAATTTTTCTACGCAGACACTCTGGGGGCCGGACTTTCAAATAAAGAAAATAAAATTAATTTAAACCTAATACGCCTATTTTTGTTCGCAATTTTCACTTTCTTACTGAATTAATGCTATATTTCTTTAGATGTATTAGTGTGAGCAAACTCCTAAAAAACATGGAAACTCCATAATGATAACTTGCTCTTTAACTAGAAAATGATCTCAGACTAGGAGGCAGTTCACTGAGGAGTGATGGTTAAAGTCTGCAATTATGGAAACATTATTGTAGTATGCAGCATCCTGATTGGTGGAAAATGCTTGCAGAAAGAAACAGTGCTTGTCAGGTAAGAATGTCACTGTCAAAGACGCTGAAGCATGGAGAAGTCCAGCTTTAATGATGAATGACTGATAAGCAGGCTATGCACACCTCATGTATGCCTCATTTGCAATGAAAATATGCTGTTGCAAAATAATACAACCAGCATCATCATCATCAAGAATGAAGAACAGGAACATAACGATTGCGTCATTCACGTGCATATTAAGTAGCCACATGTATTTGTTTTGGTCTTATTATACCTCCATATATTTACCGCTCCAGCGGAGAGTTTGGTTTGTTCAGCCTCCAGTGAGGTTTACAA
>CM046810.1:14990736-15163236 GCA_025617405.1 Perca schrenkii | reverse complement strand
GTGGATTCTCATGTGTCTATGTAAACATCCACTCGCTGCAAATGCTTTCTTACAGACGGAGCAGCTAAATGGTTTTTCTCCTGTGTGTATTTTCATGTGTTTCTGTAAATTTCCACTCTGTGTAAAAGCTTTCTTACAGATGGAGCAGCTAAATGGTTTTTCTCCTGTGTGGACTCTCATGTGTTTCTGTAAATTGTCACCCTGTATAAAAGCTTTGTTACAGAAGGAGCAGCTAAATGGCTTCTCTCCTGTGTGGATTCTCATGTGTCTATGTAAATGTCCACTCACTGTAAAAGCCATCTTACAGACTGAGCAGCTAAACGGTTTCTCTCCTGTGTGGATTCTCATGTGTGTTTGTAAACTTCCACTCACTGTAAAAGCTTTCTTACACACTGAGCAGCTAAATGGTTTCTTTCCTGTATGAGATCTCATTTGTCTCTTCAGATGTCCACTTTGCTCACCAGTACTACATCTCAGATCACTGACTGGGACTTCAACATTATTCAGAGACTTTAAACCTGACTGGGGTTCTCTGGTCTCCTTACAGTCATTACGGTCATAAGTCTTAGATTCAGAAGAGTCTCCAGTCTTGTCATCAATAGCTGGATGTAAATGTGTATCTGGATCTGAGTTCCTGGCTGGTTCTGATCCTCCACTGTCCTCAGCTTCTGTTTTCATCTGTTCAGTTTGTCTTTGATGAAGTTGTGAGAACCGAGAGTTCTCTTCTTCATCTTCACTCTTCATTGGAACAAAGAACTTAGTGATATCTGTCTCCTCGGGCCCTTGAAGCTGCTCTTCGTCCTTACTGATCTGGAGTTCCTCCTGTTCCTCGTTAATGTGGGGGGGCTTTGTGTCCTCCTGGTCCAGACTGGAGCTCCACTCCTGCTGATGTTCTTCACCAACAATCACTTTCTGGACATCTGAAGGTATAGCTGAAACACAAACAAACAGCCATTAATAGAGCTCGACCGAGAGTGGATTTTACCGATAGCTAGGTTGGGCCATATTTGCCGATAACCGATTAATCGGCCGATAGTATTTAGAATTCATACTGGATAAAAACAAACATGACACTCCAAGTAAAACAGTGCTGAACTTTATTATAAAAATAAAAAACTGTATTGAACCATGAAAACATGCTAAATGAAATAAATATAAATATTGAAGTCAATAAAAGACATTCATTCAAAGTGACACAAAAAGTAATAAATAAAAACAGTTAAACTGTCGGTTTAGAACGGTAACAGACGATCTCGGACCTGGAGGGATCTATCTTTCCCACTATACTCGTTGTTCTCGCTTGGATGCCCATATAAGGTGTAATGTGTGACGGACCTGCCTTCCCATTGGTTGAAAACATAAACAAAGGCATCATTATCAGATTCCCTTGTCGGTAGCACCTACTGTCTATGGGTAGCATGGAGTTTGTCGGCAGAAATGACCGAAAACGTGATGAATTATGGACATCAAGTGGATGAATCTTGGATGTAACAGTTTGGATTTAATGCTGAACAACCCCGAAAAAAGGCACAAGTTCGAGGCTGGATAGAAAATCACCTGTAAAGGTTAGAAAGACACTCTAGAGGACGCTATTGTAATGCAGGATGCCAGCAGACCCTTCTCAGCTCTCGCGTACTGTGTAATGAATTACAGCGTGCACTACTCAGCCGCTCCAGCAACGGACGCAACCAGGAAAAACTATCGGTATGGATTTTTGCCGATAACTATAGTTCCACCAATCAACTATCGGTACCTCTAGCCATTAATGTGAATCTTAATGTGAATCTTGTGAAACAATAATTTCTTAAAAAGTAAAATGTATTAATTCATAAGGACACATGTTCATATTTACATCTGCTTTACCCCAGGTCCCCAAAGGTCATCACACAATAGTGAGCGCAAATTGCCTCACTGCTGACTTTTTGAAGCCAAGCGCTTCCATTCTGAAAACGTATGCCAGAACTGTGCTTTTCAACCAGCTGTGCCTGTCTGAGAAAATTACCTAGCTGGAAGGTAGGACAATTTCTGCTGCACCAGATCAGAGGAGAGGAGGCCCTGCTCGACTCCACGTTAGCTACGGCAAACACTATGGCTAACCATCTGAGAAGTGGTCAGTGGAAACTGTTTGAGAAAGGGCAGGCACTTTCAAAAAATACCTGGCAGGTGAATGGATGGACCATCTGTCTTTTGCATCTACAGTTGTTGTAGAGGCTGTGGACATCGTTTACTTCATTAACGTGTTTACTGTCTTAATGGACTGAGGATGTGAGTAGGATTCGGTATTCGGTTTCGGCAGAATCTCAACCAGTGGATTCGGTATAGGGCTTCATATTCGAAGTTTGTTTGTTTATTAATATTTTAATATAATTGAATATTTATTAATAATATTTTGACCATTAAATGCCTTCAGTAAGACCTATATTGGTGTCAAACTTAAGTTGTTTTTTTTTAAATTAAAAGTCAGACCCTGGATTAAACACAAACAATGCTTTCGACAGGAAGTTTGGAGCTTTCACCGTAGCCTACGTAAGTGGTCGGATGTTTATACTAGTGTGCTGGTGTGTGCGTCGAGCCGGCGTGTGTGTTGTCAATTTAGCAACTTTTCAGACCCACTTGGCGACTTTTTTAAACAAAGCGACTAGCGACAAATCTGGCGACTTTCTGTAGAAAAGACGTTGACTTTCTGTAAAAAAATAAAAAAGTTGCCAGTATTGTCCATCGAGTACGCAAGGTATTTCTCTCCTGTGGCCGCCACAACAGTCACCTCTCTCTTCTGTTGTGGGACTGAGGAGCAGCCCTGCCCTCCCCTCTGTGCTCTTTCCTCATGTGCAGCAGCACTGCGCGCAGGTAGGTAGAAAGGGGAGAAGGGACAGGGTGCGGGGGCCGATGTAGGTAGGAGAGACAGCGGAACTGAACTGGGCTGGCCCTGGGCAAGCCAGCCTTCTTTGACAATTAGGAGGGAATGCAATGCTACCAAGCCACGGCCGAGAGACGTCAGTCGGCGCAACGTGTAGTTAGGTTTTGAAATGCGTGAAAAAACCTTGGAATCGGAATTGAAAACAACGTTTACAAGCAAACACATTTACAAAAAATAATGCCCATAACAGGTTTGAATATTAAGGGCTGCCTAATATTCGTTCGAATATCATTATTTTTTTAAATATTCGAATTATATTCGAATAACGAAGTTCAGAGTCAAAGCCCTAATTCGGTATTCGGCCGAACCCCAAAAATCTGAATTCGGTGCATCCCTAATTATTTATACTGGTCTTTTGACCCTAAAACAATTATGAGCGACCGACAATTCTAATTGTCTGCGTTCAGAATGACCAGTGGAAATAATCCCTCTGCACAATTTCAATTATGTGGAAACAGCCAGTGAGTTTCATACCTTTGTTTTATTAGAACAATGAACAATCATGTTTTATTTATTTAAAAAAAGATTACTGTAGCGTATGAGATAAACTTGATGGTTACATGGTTGAATGCAGTAGAGCACAGTAGGTTTACAAACTAGAAACGGCGACAAGCAAGCAGGAAAGTCAAAGCCCCAGCCATGGCGAAACCGGGATACCATATATGATGCCAGGGCTATGTGGTTGTGGAGGGTTGACTTTTTCAACAGCCTGTTATTAGGGCCCGAGCGCCGACAGCGGCGAAGGCCCTATTTGAAACTGAAGGAATTATTCTTTCTTTCTTTCTTTCTTTCTTTCTTTCTTTCTTTCTTTCTTTCTTTCTTTCTTTCTATTATTCTTTCTTTTTCCCGTCAAATGAATTGGCTTTTTGAGGGCCTTAACATATTCAAAAACTCACCAAATTTGGCGGTCGCATCAAGTCTGGTGAAAATTTACGTATTTTAAGGGTTTCGGGAATAGGCGCACAAAAATGGCTTGCTAGCGCCCCCTAGAAAGTTAAGAAAATTGAGCCCCTGCAGTGCGTTTAACGTAGACTCACGAAACTTGGTACACATATGTATCATGTCAACATGTACAAAAAACGTCATTAGAGCCATACCCTAAACCCAACAGGAAGTCCGCCATTTTGATCTCAAAGTTCGAAATTAGTGCGATTTTGGCCATTTCCACATGTCGTACTTTAACGAACTCCTCCTAGAGATTTCATCCGATCAACTTCAAACTCGGTCTGTGCCATCTTAAGAAGTTAAAGATGAAAAGATATTAAAAGAAAAACTTTTCGTCATAGGGCGTGGCCGTGGCGGGGCGGCCATTTTGTGCGTTTCGCCGCCTAAACAGGAAGTGGGTGTAACTCGAGTGTACGTTGTCCGATTACCTCGAAACTTTTCAGGATTCATGAGAGTCCAACCCTGAGGACAAATAACGGCCGATATTTACTTAAAGTCATAGCGCCCCCTAGTGGCAACAGGAAGTAGGCCTAAAAGTCAAGGTGCTATACTTTAACGAACTCCTCCTAGAGATTTCATCCGATGGACTTCAAACTTGGTCTGTACCATCCCAACACCTTACCGATGAAAAGTTATTAAAAGAAAAACTTTTCGTCAGACGGTGTGGGCGTGGCGGCCATTTTGAGTGTTTAGCGATGAAAAAAGAAGTTGTTGTAACTTGAGTGTACATTGTCGTATCTGCCCGAAATTTCTCACGATTGACAAGGGTCCAGGCCTGAAGACAACTACAGGCCAAAATTGACTTGTGGTCATAGCGCCCCACGCTGGCAACAGGAAATGCGCCTTATATGACAAACATCATCCGATTTGCATGAAACTCAGAATGTGTGGTCTACGTGTGATACTGAGCCGCCCCCTATAATATGACCACGCCCACTTACTCAGGCAACGCCCCTTTTATAACATTTGAACCGTTTAAGGTATACCCTTGTGTGAGGTATCATTGAACTCAGCAGAGACTTCCTTCTTGATTGGTGAGGGTTTGGCCCGCCCCCTATGTTCAAGCCACGCCCCCTTTTATTACTAATGGCCCGATTGATGTAAACACTTGTGTGAGGTATCGTTGAACTCAGCAGAGACTTCCTTCTTCATTGGTGATGGATTGGCCCATCCCCTATGTTTAAGCCACGCCCCCTTTCATACATGCTGACCCATTTAAGGTAGAGTCTTGTGTGAGGTATCATTCATCTCAGCAGAGGCTTCATGTTTAATTGGTGATGGTTGGACCCGCCCACTATGCTTTAGCCACGCCCCCTTTCACAGCTAATGAACCGTATGACGTACAGTCTTGTGTGAGGTATCGTTGAACTCGGCGGGGAGTTCCCTTTTCATTGGTGACGGTTTACGGCGTCTGAGTGCCGCGCGAATGCACGGTCGCAAGGAGCGGCGTCCGCCGGTAACCCCGACGCGCGCAGAGGCGCGAGGGCCCGTCCATCGCTGCTCGCAGCTTTAATTGTTATTGGGATTACTTAGAATCGCACTAAGCTGGTTTAAGTCCCATTTCTCTGAGCGATCTCAATTTGTTAATGTTAACGATAAATCCTCGAGGTACGCTAAAGTTAGCCATGGCGTTCCACAAGGCTCAGTGCTTGGACCAATTCTATTCTCCTTCTAGATGCTACAACTATGAAGTTATTGTGCTGGGCCCTAAACCCCTCCGGATCTCATTATCCAAAGATATAGTTACTCTGGATGGTACTGCCCTGGCCTCCAGCACTACTGTCAGAAATCTAGGAGTTATTTTTGATCAGGATATATCCTTCAACGCCCACTTAAAACAAACCTCAAGAACAGCTTTTCTTCATCTTCGTAAAATTGCAAAACTTAGGTACATCCTGTCTCAAAACAATGCTGAAAAACTAGTCAATGCATTAAGTTACCTCCAGGCTGGACTACTGTAATTCCTTAACTATCAAATTGCCCAAATAAGTCCCTTAAGACTCTCCAGCTGATCCAGAATGCTGCAGCGCATGTTCTGACAAGAACTAAGAAAAGAGATCATATTTCTCCTGTATTAGCTTCTCTGCATTGGCATCCTGTAAAATCCAGGATTTAATTTCAAATCCTTCTCCTGACCTGCAAAGCTCTAAATGGTCAAGTACCACCATATCTTGAAGTGGTCATAGTAGGGGTGGTACGGTTCACAAAACCCACGGTTCTGTTCACATCACAGTTTTAGGGTCACGGTTTTCGGTTCTGTACGGTTCTTATTTTTTCTTTTAATCTTTAACACTCCAGAATATACTTCAGCATCTGATATGTAGCTAAAATCACCATATTGAATGCATGTTGCACAATACATGCACACAGTGGCAGTTCTATCTGTTGTTTTATTTCTCATCCCGCTGGCCATTTCCAGTAGGCTAAGTGTTTTAACATAGGTGTCGAAAGAGGCACTACGGCAGTAAGTGGTTAGTGCACATTAACAGTGTACTGACGAACCGTGCGACGCACACACGCTCCGAACCGAGACTAGCGAACCGAGCGGTTCGATGTTTTTTCATGAACCGTACCACCCCTAGATCATAGTACCTTATTGTCCCACTAGAGCACTTCGCTCCCAGAATGCAGAGTTACTTGTGGTTCCTAGAGTCTCTAAAGCAGAATGGCTCTCCCTAAGGGGGTCCAGGAAATATTTTTGAAAAATAAACCATTAAATGTGACTTTCTGGAGAGTTCTGTGTAAAGAAATGGAAAAATCGAGTCTTACATGATATGTGCAAAACTGCAAGGTTAAGAGCCTATACTTTGCATTGTTGTAGTATCAACAGGTATTAGGGCATTTAGCATTTACATTACTGTTAATCATTCATCACTTGATGATACACATTGTATTACCTTGTTATTGAAGTGATCCATACAATGTGCCAAACTTAAAATGTGCCCTGCCATACAAAACCACTTTTACTTGCATTTTTTGAAGTCTGTTAGGTCCATATGAGTTTGTGTTATGTTGTGAATGTAAAAATGAACTGCTGCCTCCTCTGTCAGCTCTAGCCACTGAAAAGAAATAAGCAGAGAAATCAGGCCAATTACAAAAGCTGGTCAGTCTGAAATAATATTGAGCTCATTACTATTCATTAGCTCACCCAGTTGGGCTGAGTAAATGATTCTGACAGCCAGGCTCTCATTGCCTAGCTGTTAGCCAATCAGATTCAAACAGCTTAGCTTGTTGAATATTAATGAGAACTGGCAGGAATCGAGCTGAGTCTTCCTGTAGGCTTTCTATACCAAACTAGAATGGCTTGAAACAAGGTAACCAAGGCATTTTTTCCACAAAAAAATGTTACAGAGTCGATGGTAGAACTTCAGACATTGCCACACAGTAATGATATATGTGTGGCAGGGCACCTTTAATGTGCCACATTAAGAGACAGTGCAGCATATGAAAAGCAACAGCTGAGAAGATTTGGGACTGTGGTGACCAGGTCCAGCTCACACAAACTCTCTTCTTTACTACCACACACAGACACACGGCACTGAGTGGGGCTCTCTGATGCCGTGGATGGCTCGGAACCAGATGCGACAGTGAGAACCGGTTCAACAGCTTGGTCAGCGACCTGAACTTGTAGCAGCCGTTGGAGCGTCCGAGCACCGGGCTTCCACCGCTGCGAACAGGGTTTTTAGCTTTAGGAGAAGGCATTTTATCTGCTAATCCTACCGACATAGACACTTCGGCGTTATGTAGTTGACCCCTAGTCATAAATTGTCTGCAGTTCGGCGCGGGTTGTTGCCATGTTCTGATTGTTCTCATCTCTGCTCCGCCAAGACAAAATAGACATGCCATTTAAAAAAATCTCTCATTTATTGCCAGAAATATGTTTTCAAAATGTTTTAGACCGTAAGCAGGCACATCTGGACAAATATGCAGGCTTATGTGCCGGGGCTGAGCCCCGGACAGTCCCGTCCCAATATATTGCCACTGGGAGCCAGAGCCTTCAGCTATCAGGCTCCTCTCCTGTTTGTCTGTGTTCGGGAGACAACGTCACCACATTTAAAACTAAACTTAAAACTCTCATCTTTGATAAAGCTTTTAGTTAGGGACTGAGGAGTTGCAGCATTCGCCTCGACCGGGAGGGTGTATATCTACAAACATGGCACCCCTTCTCTTCTCTCCTTCTCTTCATAGTCGTCAGATTAATCTACCATATAATCAAAGTAGAGGGAGGCTCTGCAGTGCCCTGCTACGCCCTGCTATGCCATGAACCACTACATGTCATTTAGCGGACACTTTTATCCAAAGCGACTTACAATTGCTATATACAGTGAGGAAAATAAGTATTTGAACACCCTGCTATTTTGCAAGTTCTCCCACGTGGAAATTATGAAGGGGTCTGAAATTGTCATCGTAGGTGCATGTCCACTGTGAGAGACATAATCTAAAAAAAAAAAAAATCCAGAAATCACAATATATGATTTTTTAACTATTTATTTGTATGAAACAGCTGCAAATAAGTATTTGAACACCTGTCTATCAGCTAGAATTCTGACCCTCAAAGACCTGTTAGTCTGCCTTTAAAATGTCCACCTCCACTCCATTTATTATCCTAAATTAGATGCACCTGTTTGAGGTTGTTAGCTGCATAAAGACACCTGTCCATCCCATACAATCAGTAAGAATCCAACTTCTAACATGGCCAAGACCAAAGAGCTGTCCAAAGACACTAGAGACAAAATTGTACACCTCCACAAGGCTGGAAAGGGCTACGGGGAAATTGCCAAGCAGCTTGGTGAAAAAAGGTCCACTCTTGGAGCAATCATTAGAAAATGGAAGAAGCTAAACATGACTGTCAATCTCCCTCAGACTGGGGATCCATGCAAGATCTCACCTCGTGGGGTCTCAATGATCTTAAGAAAGGTGAGAAATCAGCCCAGAATTACACGGGAGGAGCTGGTCAATGACCTGAAAAGAGCTGGGACCACCGTTTCCAAGGTTACTGTTGGTAATACACTAAGACGTCATGGTTTGAAATCATGCATGGCACAGAAGGTTCCCCTGCTTAAACCAGCACATGTCAAGGCCCGTCTTAAGTTTGCCAATGACCATTTGGATGATCCAGAGGAGTCGTGGGAGAAAGTCATGTGATCAGATGAGACCAAAATGGAACTTTTTGGTCATAGTTCCACTAACCGTGTTTGGAGGAAGAAGAATGATGAGTACCATCCCAAGAACACCATCCCTACTGTGAAGCATGGGGGTGGTAGCATCATGCTTTGGGGGTGTTTTTCTGCACATGGGACAGGGCGACTGCACTGTATTAAGGAGAGGATGACCGGGGCCATGTATTGCGAGATTTTGGGGAATAACCTCCTTCCCTCAGTTAGAGCATTGAAGATGGGTCGAGGCTGGGTCTTCCAACATGACAATTAAGGAGAGGATGACCGGGGCCATGTATTGCGAGATTTTGGGGAATAACCTCCTTCCCTCAGTTAGAGCATTGAAGATGGGTCGAGGCTGGGTCTTCCAACATGACAATGACCCGAAGCACACAGCCAGGATAACCAAGGAGTGACTCTGTAAGAAGCATATCAAGGTTCTGGCGTGGCCTAGCCAGTCTCCAGACCTAAACCCAATAAAGAATCTTTCGAGGGAGCTCAAACTGTGTTTCTCAGCGACAGCCCAGAAACCTGGCTGATCTAGAGAAGATCTGTGTGGAGGAGTGGGCCAAAATCCCTCCTGCAGTGTGTGCAAACCTGGTGAAAAACTACAGGAAACGTTTGACCTCTGTACTTGCAAACAAAGGCTACTATACCAAATATTAACATGGATTTTCTCAGGTGTTCAAATACTTATTTGCAGCTGTATCATACAAATAAATAGTTAAAAAATCGTACATTGTGATTTCTGGATTTTTTCTTTTTTAGATTATGTCTCTCACAGTGGACATGCACCTACGATGACAATTTCAGACCCCTCCATGATTTCTAAGTGGGAGAACTTGCAAAATACAAGGGTGTTCATATCCTTATTTTCCTCACTGTATGTCAGAGGTCACACACCTCTGGAGACATTGGTTGATGTATCGCAGTGGGATTCAAACCTGGGTCCCCCACACCGAAGGCATTTGTCATATCCACTGCACCACCACCACCCTGCTCCAACTACTCTTTCTGGTCATTGTTCAAGTGTCTTTATTGTCATTGTTCATCACACCCCCAACCAGCACCATTAGACACCGCCTACCAAGAGACTGGGTCCGTCCGAGGTTTCTCCCTAAAAAGGAAGTTTTTCTCTCCACCCAATGTTTCTTCCTAAAAGGAGTTTTTCCTCGCCACTGTCGCACTAAATGCTTGCTCTTGGGGGGAATTACTGGAATTGTTGGGTCTTTGTAAATTATTGTGTGGTCTAGACTAGGGCTGCAGCTATCGATTATTTTAGTAATCGAGTAATCTACCAATTATTCCATTGATTAATTGAGTAATCGGATAAGAAATATTTATTAAGAAATACTTAGTAAACAGTAATAATAAATATTTATTATTGCCTCTCCGTGAACCATCACCTTATCGTGGTGGAGAGGTTTGGGTGTCTCTGTGAACCTGAGGGCTGTGTTGTCTGGAGCTTTGTGCTCCTGGTAGGGTCTCCCAAGGCAAAGTGGTCTCAGGTGAGGGGCCAGACAAAGAATGGTTCAAAAACCCCATGATAGAACGAGGAAGGGATGGAGTGACCCTGCCCGGAGGAAGCCCGGGGCCCCCGTCTGGAGCCAGGCCCAGACGGAGGGCTCTTCGGCGAGCGCCTGGTGGCCGGGTTTGCCACGGAGCCCGGCCGGGCACAGCCCTGAACAAGCTACGTGGCACCTCTGTCTCCATCCCATGGGCCCACCACCTGTGGGAGGAACCGCTGGGGGTCGGGTGCGCTGCCACATGGGTGGCAGTGAAGGTCAGGGGCCTCGACGGACTAGACCCGGGCAGCAGACGCTGGCTTTGGGGGACGTGGAACGTCACCTCTCTGTGGGGGAAGGAGCCGGAACTGGTGCGGGAGGTGGAGCGCTACCGGTTAGATCTGGTGGGGCTTACCTCTACGCATAGTCTCGGTTCTGGTACCGTACTCCTGGATAGGGGTTGGACTCTTTTCTTCTCCGGGAGTTGCTCAGGGTGTGCGGCGCCGGGCGGGTGTGGGGATACTAACAAGCCCCCGGCTAAGCGCCGCTACGTTGGAGTTTACCCCGGTGGACGAGAGGGTCGCCTCCCTACGCCTGCGGGTGGTGGGGGGGAAAAACTCTGACTGTTGTTTGTGCATATGCACCAAACAGGAGTTCGGAGTATTCGGCCTTCTTGGAGACCTTGAGTGGAGTCCTGCATGGGGCGCCAGTGGGGGACTCCATTGTTCTGCTGGGGGGGCTTCAACGCGCACGTGGGCAATGATGGAGACACATGGAGAGGCGTGATTGGGAGGAACGGCCTCCCTGATCTAAACCAGAGTGGTTGTTTGTTGTTGGACTTCTGTGCTAGTCATGGATTGTCTATAACAAACACCATGTTCGAACATAGGGATGCTCATAAGTGTACCTGGTACCAGAGCACCCTAGGCCGAAGGTCAATGATCGATTTTATAATCGTTTCATCTGATCTGAGGCCGTATGTTTTGGACACTCGGGTGAAGAGAGGGGGCAGAGCTGTCAACCGATCACCATCTGGTGGTGAGTTGGGTCAGGGGGTGGGGGAAGACTCTGGACAGACCTGGTAAGCCCAAACGTGTAGTGCGGGTAAATTGGGAACGTCTGAGGAGGCCCCTGTCCAACGGACTTTCAACTCGCACCTCCAGCGGAGCTTTTCGTGCATCCCTGTGGAGGCTAGGGGCATTGAACCCGAGTGGACAATGTTCAAAGTTTCCATTGCTGAAGCTGCGGCGGGGAGCTGTGGTCTTAGGGTCTTAGGTGCCTCAAGGGGCGGTAACCCACGAACACCGTGGTGGACACCGGTGGTCAGGGAAGCCGTCCGACTGAAGAAGGAGTCTTTCCGGGATATGTTATCCCAGAGGACTCCCGAGGCAGTTGCAGGGTACCGAAGGGCCCGAAGGGCTGCAGCCTCTGCCGTGAAAAAGGCAAAGCAGCGGGTGTGGGAGAAGTTCGGAGAAGACATGGAGAAGGACTTTCGGTCGGCACCAAAGTGCTTCTGGAAAACTGTTCGCCACCTCAGGAGGGGGAAGCGGGGAACCATCCAAGCTGTGTACAGTAAGGATGGGACACTGTTGACCTCAACTGAGGAGGCAATAGGGCGGTGGAAGGAGCACTTTGAGGAACTCCTGAATCCGACTAATACGCCTCTATGTTAGAGGCAGAGCTGGAGGATGACGGGGGATTGTCGTCGATTTCCCAGGCGGAGGTCACTGATGTAGTCAAACAACTACACAGTGGCAAAGCCCCTGGGATTGATGAGATCCGTCCGGAAATGCTCAAGGCTCTGGGTGTGGAGGGGCTGTCCTGGTTGACACGTCTCTTCAACATCGCGTGGAGGTCTGGAACAGTGCCAAAGGAGTGGCAGACTGGGGTGGTGGTTCCCCTTTTTAAAAAGGGGGACCAGAGGGTGTGTGCCAAATTACAGGGGTATCACACTTCTCAGCCTCCCTGGTAAAGTCTACTCCAAGGTGCTGGAAAGGAGGGTTCGGCCGATAGTCGAACCTCGGGTTGAGGAGGAACAATGCGGATTCCGTCCCTGGTCGTGGAACAACGGACCAGCTCTTCACTCTCGCAAGGATCCTGGAGGGGGCCTGGGAGTATGCCCAACCGTTCTACATGTGTTTGGTGGATTTGGAGAAGGCGTATGACCGGGTCCCCCCGGGAGATACTGTGGGAGGTGCTGCGGGAGTATGGGGTGAGGGGGTCTCTACTCAGGGCCATCCAATCTCTGTACGACCAAAGTGAGAGTTGTGTCCGGGTTCTCGGCAGTAAGTCGGACTTGTTTCGGGTGAGGGTTGGCCTCCGCCAGGGCTGCGCTTTGTCACCAATCCTGTTTGTAATATTTATGGACAGGATATCGAGGCGTAGTCGGGATGGGGAGGGGTTGCAGTTCGGTGGGCTGGGGATCTCATCGCTGCTCTTTGCAGATGATGTGGTCCTGATGGCATCATCGGCCTGTGACCTTCAGCACTCACTGGATCGGTTCGCAGCAGAGTGTGAATCAGAATCAGAAAGGGTTTTATTGCCAAGTACGTTTTTTGACACATACAAGGAATTTGTTTTGGTGTTGCTGGTGCACATCACACATTCTCTAAATGTAATATTAAACAATATAAGTATAGGTAAACAATATAAGTATATGTACACAGTATGTATTAAATTAAAAATAAAGATAGAAATAAAATAAAATAGATAAATAAAGAGCAAAGAGCATTAGAGCAGAGAGATCAGTGGCATGAAGAGCCAGGTGGAGAGTCACGGTGGTTTCCGGGCCTTGTTAATAAGGCTAGTGGCGGAGGGGAAAAAGCTGTTCATGTGGCGTGAGGTTTTGGTCCTGATGGACCTCAGCCTCCTGCCAGATGGGAGTGGCTCAAAGAGTTTGTGTCCGGGGTGGGAGGGGTCAGCCACAATCTTTCCAGCACGCTTCAGTGTCCTGGTGGCGTAAAGGTCCTGGAGCGGCGGCAGATTGCAGCCAATCACCTTCTCAGCTGACCGAATGACACGCTGCAGTCTGCCCTTGGCAGTGGCAGTGGCAGCAGCGTACCAGATGGTGATGGAGGATGTAGTGGAGGGCCAGGTTGACTGCATCATCTACAGACCTATTGGCTCTGTAGGCAAACTGCAGGGGGTCCAGGAGGGTGTCGGTGATGGCTTTGAGGTGTGAAAGCACAAGGCGCTCAAAGGACTTCATAACCACAGAGGTCAGGGCGACGGGTCTGAAGTCATTAAGTCCTGTGGTCCTTGGCTTCTTGGGGACAGGGATGATGGTTGAGGTCTTGAAGCAGGCTGGCACGTGACATGTCTCCAGTGAGGTGTTAAAAATGTCTGTGAACACTGGAGACAGCTGGTCAGCACAGTGCTTCAAGCATGATGGGGAGACAGCATCTGGTCCAGCAGCTTTCCTGGGATTCTGTCTCCTAAAGAGTCTGTTGACGTCCCTCTCGTGGATGGAGAGAGTCGTCACTGAGGTGGGTAGGGGGGTGGAGGTGGAGACCTTTAAGGAGGGCATTGGTGGGGGGGGGGCCCAGGGCCCTGCTGAGGTGGGTGAGGTGGAGGTGATGCACAGTGGCTGTAGCTGTAGGGAGGTGTCGTGGGGGATGGTGTCAGGACTGACCTTTTGTCTTTCAAATCGACAGTAGAACTCGTTCAGGTCGTTGGCTAGGTGTCGGTCATCGAAGGAGTGGGGGGGGGGTTTTAGGCTTGTAGTTGGTGATCTGCCTAAGTCCTTTCCAGACAGTTGCAGAGTCATTAGCTGAGAACTGGTTTTGGAGTTTCTCAGAGTATCGTCGTTTAGCCTCCTTCACCGCCTTGCTAAACTTGTACTTTGACTCTTTAAATCTGTCTTTGTCCCCACTCCTGAACGAGTCTTCCTTAGCCAGCCTTAACCTTCTGAGTTTGGCTGTGAACCAGGGTTTGTCATTGTTGTAACTCACCCTGGTGCATGATGGAACACAGCAGTCCTCACAGAAGCTGATGTATGACGTCACAGCCTCTGTGTACTCATCCAGACTGTTGGTAGCAGTCCTGAACACATCCCAGTCAGTAGAATCCAAACACGACTGGAGATCCTCCACAGCCTCACTGGTCCACTTCCTTGATGTCCTCACAACAGGTTTGCAGAGCTTTAGTTTCTGCCTGTAGGTGGGGATCAGGTGGACCATGACGTGGTCAGAGTGTCCCAGTGCAGCACGGGGGACGGCGTGATAAGAATCCCTGACTGTGGTGTAACAGTGATCCAGAATGTTCTCCTCTCTGGTCGGGCATTTAATATGCTGTCTATATTTAGGGAGTTCGTGAGTGAGGTTCCCTTTATTAAAGTCACCAAGGACAATAACTAGGGACTCCGGGTTGGTCCGCTCCACGCACAGAATCTGGTCGGCAAGCATGCGCTGCGCGTCCCTGCACGTTGGCCTGCGGTGAGATGTAAACACCGACCAGGATGAATGACGCGAACTCACGGGGTGAATAAAAAGGCTTACAGTTTATAATGAAATATTCCAGGTTAGGAGAACAATGCTGCTGGATCACTGTCACGTCGTTGCACCAACCGCTATTGATGTAGAAACCGATTCCTCCACCTTTAGTTTTGCCGGAGAGGTCCGTGTCTCTGTCCGCTCTGTAGAGTTGGAAGCCTGCCAGCTGCAGCGCAGAGTCCGGTATTAATCCACAGAGCCACGTCTCCGTGAAGCACAAAACAGCAGATGAGAAAAAGTCCCTGTTTCTGACCAACAGCAGTTGTAGTTCCTCCAGTTTGTTGGGCAGTGAGCGCACGTTAGAGAGGAATATTCCCGGTAATGGTGTGCGTAATCCTCGCTGGCGGAGACGCACAAGCACACCGGCCCGTTTCCCTATCCTCCGGCGTTGCTGCATGAGCAAAGGTGAGCGCACCTTTGACCAGAATGTCCAAAATTTCCAGTGAAGGGAGAAGAGAAGTGGGAAATAAGTCCGATGGTATTGTTCCCCTGAAGTTCACGAGCTCTTCACTGGTGAATGAGATACGGGTACCATCGCAAGAAACATAGTTAAAACACAAAACAAAACAAAACAGAGCGCACCAACACACCGTGTCACCATTCTGCGGCGCCATCTTGGTGTTCGGTTGGGATGAGGATCAGCACCTCTAAATCGGAGGCCATGGCTCTCAGCAGGAAACCGATGGAATGCCTTCTCCAGGTAGGTAATGAGTCCTTACCCCAAGTGAAGGAGTTCAAGTACCTTGGGGTTTTGTTCGCGAGTGAGGGGACAAAGGAGCGGGAGATTGGTCGGAGAATCGGCGCAGCGGGTGCGGTATTACATTCCATCTATCGCACCGTTGTGACGAAAAGAGAGCTGAGCCAGAAGGCAAAGCTCTCGATCTACCGGTCAGTTTTTGTTCCTACCCTCACCTATGGTCATGAAGGCTGGGTCATGACCGAAAGAACGAGATCCAGGGTACAAGCGGCCGAAATGGGTTTCCTCAGGAGGGTGGCTGGCGTCTTCCTTAGAGATAGGGTGAGAAGCTCAGTCATCCGTGAGGAGCTCGGAGTAGAGCCGCTGCTCCTTTGCGTCGAAAGGAGCCAGTTGAGGTGGTTCGGGCATCTGGTAAGGATGTCCCCTGGGCGCCCCCCTAGGGAGGTGTTCCAGGCACATCCCAGCTGGGTGCAGCCCTCGGGAAGACCCAGGACTAGGTGGAGGGATTATGTCTCCAACCTGGCCTGGGAACGCCTCGGGATCCCCCAGTTGGAGCTGGTTAATGTTGCTCGGGAAAGGGAAAGTTTGGGGCCCCCTGCTGGAGCTGCTCCCCCCGCGACCCGACACCGGATAAGCGGACGAAGATGGATGGATGGATGGATGGATATTATTGCCGTTTACTAAAAAAAAGGAAACCTGTCGTTTGTATATATGCAAAAGACAAGATTCCTTTTTTAGAAAAAGCAACATTTTTTATTGCCAAATTCCAAGACCCTTAAAAAGACCCCAAATGTTAATATTTCTCAACCCCTTCCCCTTCTTGCCTCTGGCTCTTTGCACTGGATATGCAAAAGAGCTGTTCACTGACCAGAGGGTAAATGTGACAGTACAAAGCTTACAGAAGGGCTATTCAACTACACTGTTCTGGGGGACACATTTTTAAAAAAAAATATACAGTGAGGAGAAAGAATAAAAAATGCAAACATCACATACATACATTGATTTAACGAAGCTTCGAGGCAAAGAAAGCTTCGAGGCAAAGAATTTTGTAGGGCTGCAGCTATCGATTATTTTAGTAATCGAATATTCTACCGATTATTCCATCGATTAATCGAGTAATCGGATAAGAAACACTTAGTAAGAAATACTTAGTAAGCAGCAATAGTAAATATTTATTATTGCCGTTTACTAAAAAAAAAGGGAAACCTGTAGCTTGTGTATATATACAAAGACAGGTTTCCTTTTTTAGAAAAAAAGCAAAAAAAAATGATTGCCAAATTCCAAGACCCTTAAAAAAAAACATTACAATAGTACATTTTTGGTGGCCCAAATGTTAATATTTTTTCACCCCATTCCCGTTCTTGCCTCTGGCTCTTTGCACTGGATATGCAAAAGAGCTGTTCACTGACCAGAGGGTTTACAGCAGGGCTACTCAACTACACTGTTCTGGGGGACACATTTTCAGAAGCCTAATACACAGTGAGGAGCATTATAGATATATCTATGGTGAGGAGAAAGAATAAAGAATGCATGATGACGTCATTCACGTGCATATTAAGTAGCCATGCTGGGGGGAGGAGCCGCTGTGTCTCCGGCAGCAGCTAAGTTTCCAAACATTTAGAAGCAAACTAATAAACAGTTAGACTACTAACCGACAGCTTTCGTTTTAGCTTGTTGGTAAAACATGGCTATTAGCAGAGTAGCATGCTGTAGGCTAGTTGTGTAAAACATCGCTATTAGCAGAGTAGCATGCTGTAGGCTAGTTGTGTAAACAGCGCGGTGGACGAGAGCAGCAGACGTTAGCTACCTTGTGTCGGGTTGGCTCCGTGGAATGGATGAGTACACTGGAGGTTTGTTACAGAGGTGATGTAGCAGCATGTTTGCAGCTTAAAATGATCCCAAACTTTCTGTGATTTTCTCTCGCCTGTCTCTTCTCTTAGACCCTCGCTATTTTCGTCTTCTTTCATTTGTAATCGGGGCCGTCTTGTGTTTATATACTGTCTGTGCTTGTGTTGTGTCCGCAGAAGCGCAAACCTCTTGTAATAATCCTCCGTGCGGAAACACAGTGAGCCATACAACCTTAATTACATTGATTTTACGAAGCTTCGAGGCAAAGAATTTGCTTCGAGCATTTTTTGTAATCGAATTATTCGAGTTATTCGAGGAATCGTTTCAGCCCTAGTCTAGACGTACTCTATCTGGAAAGTGTCCTGAGATAACTCGTGTTATGATTTGATACTATAAATAAAATTGAATTGAATTACGGTGTAATCTATGTGGAGTGGGTCAAAATGGCCAAGGCAGCGCTGTATATTAGAGAGAGTCCTTGGCTTAAAAAACATTGAAGACCCCTGAACTAGTGCATTCAGACCAGACTGGCTTCATAATGGACAGGAATTCTTTTTTCAATCTCAGAAGACAACACCTTGTGCTCTACTAACAGACGAGAAAAAAATGGCCATTCTGTCACAGAAAAGGCATTTGACCAAGTTGATTGGCCCTAACGGTTTGAAATTTTGAAAAAGTTTAAATTCAGGAAAAAAATGATTTCAATGGTGAAGCTCCTCTATAACAACTCTACACAATCTGCATAAATCATCGTGTCGCTCAAATAGCAGGGCCGGCGTGTGTGTGGGGAGTGTGTGGACAGTCTCTGGATATAGGATAAATTGGAGAGCTAATAGCCAGCATATCTGCTTAGGAGTTCAGATCACAAAGTGCCACACCGCTCTATTCGAGGCAAATTTTCCTCCATTAGTATCTAAATTACAGATTACCATCAAATGATCTTTTTGCCCCAATTATCCGTACCCATTTCAGGTTATTCCCGTTTGTTGTCAAATCCTTCTTTTAAAAAATTAGACTCAATCATAGTCTCTTTTTTTGTGGGACTTCAAAACAAATAGAATAGGCAAGACACACCTTTGCAAATCTGGAAGGGAAGGTACTTGGCACTGTCAAATGTTTTTGTCATATTATTGGGCTTCAAACGTTAGGATAATAACATACTGGCTAGATGGCACAGCAACCTCACCAATCTGGCTTGAGATGGAAAAGGAGGTATGTCATCCTCACTATTGGTGCCATTCTTCTATAACAATACACTATTGTAAAATCGTTGTTTAATTGCAATTTAGTAGTAGGGCTGGGAAAAAAAAATCGATTTGATTTAAAAATCGAGTTGGTAGGTCAAATCGATTCATATTTTCAAAATATCGATTTCTTTTTTAATCCAAATACAGTATAAATAATTTGGATGTTTAACAGTCTTTGTTGCACACTGCACAGTGACTTTTCAATTACAGAAAGGGTTTCCCTTTGCAATTTTCTTTATGTTGATGCACTTTAATTAAATACAATAAATATATATTTTAATATATATTTTCAGTTTGCAGTTATTTTGTTTTAAATGGAAGGGGGGGGAAATCGAATCGAAAATCGAGTTTTGTATAAAAAAAAAATAAAAATAAAAAATCGCAGATTTTTTTTAGGGAAACAAATCGCCCAGCTCTATTTAGTAGTTCACAATACCTTGTGCATTTGGAACCAAATTAAAAATCACATTTTAATCTGAATCCCATATTTTATGATCTATCTATTGTCAGAAACCCCATCTTCGCACCAGCAAATCAAGATAACACTTTAAAGTTGGAAAAAGGCGGGGGTCAATACCTACTGCGAGGGGACCTTTGCTTCTTTTACGCAGGTACAAAGTAAATACAAACTACCAGGAAGCAACTTCTTTAGATATTTGCAAATAAGAGTCTACGTCAAAATGATAGGAGACCGTACAATATGAGGTCAGTTGATGCCACTCCGTTAAAAACAAAAGGGCGGTTGCCGGGGTAGCTCACCTGGTAGAGTGTGTGCCCATATATAGATGTTTACTCCTCGACGCAGCGGCCACGGGTTCAACTCCAACCTACGGCCCTTTGCTGCATGTCGTTCCCCCTCTCTCCCTTCACATCTTCAAATCAAATAAAGGCCTAAAATGCCAGGAAGAAATGGGTATTGAGTTCTCAGACACTTTGTAGGAGGAGAGCCTGGAGCACATCCATCGATGCTCATTAAAAAAGGTATGCACTGCTTAATCCAATTCAAAATTCTACACGGTCTTCATTACTCTAAGGAGAGGATGCACAAAATGGTTCCCAAAATTTCCCCTACTTGTGTCAGATGCCTCTCAGCTGATGACACACTACTCCAGAAATTGGCATGTTGGATCAATATTTTCAAATAAATATTTGACAAACTAAAAATTCCACTACAACCAGAACCACTGTTCTAATCATTTCTGGGAAAATCGAAATATTTAAGAAAATTAAGCATGACCCAGCTATGTTTCCTCTCCTATAGTATCATCACCGCAAAGAAACTGCTTCTCACGCACTGGAAAAAGAAAGATGTTCCCACTAAGATGTGGCTCACTGATCTTAAGAAAACGCTACATTTAGAAAGAATTAGGTACAGTCTTATGGCAAAACTTTCATAGTCTGACAAGGTATGGTCACCTCTCACTCTTCATCTGTAACCTACGAAGTAGCATTCTCCCTGTAACAACACTGAAGTAGAACTGATAGAAGGGTAGGGTGGGGGAGGGGGGCATGATGAGTATATTTCTTACATTGCTTTTACATTTTTTTGTTTACGTGTTTTACTTTCAGTTGGTACTAATGTTCTTCATATGTTCTACAAAACAAAAGAGCATATTATATCCAGGTAAACGTATGTGGTTGTTCACATTCACTGTGTGCATATTAACATGCTCAATAAAAACATATTTGAAAAAGTAAACTATTAACTACACTTCAGACTGAAGTCTCTACTAACGATTTAAAAAAAGTGACAGCATACTCATATGAACGGGTCCAGCGTGGTTTGAGCGCACCATCGGCAGGTTGGCTTTAAATCATGTCTCCTGTATGAAAGAATTGTATGGTGACAGCACTGCATTTTCAAAAGCACATCTTTCGCGCACAACCAGGTGCACTATCGATTCACCTTAGACACACCCACACACACAAATGCTGCACAAATCATAAAACTATTTTGGATTAGAAACGGCAAGTTTGCATCCCTGAATGGAGTTTCTGAAATCAAAAAAAGATTTTGGATATTAATTTCAAATTTAGTTTTATCAATTAACTGTATGGAATAATACAATTTGCACTTATACAATATAGGGCACCACCTTGAATAATAAGACAGACTAAATGATAGTTATCACAGACTGAGTTGAAATATAGTGATGGGAAAGTGGATTAAAAAAAAAAATAAGAGAAAGGGGGTTTTAAGGGGGGTGATTCATGACACTAAATTAACGTGTATAGGAGCAACATCAACTTTTAAATTATCAGCTGATTTAGTTTGGCATGTCTTCCTTATTTTTAGCATTGACTCAAGGGCTGCAGCTATTTGTAGCTCGTTTGGAATACGGTCTCGTATTTTACGAAAATAGTTCACCAAAACGTTTCTCAAAACAATTTAAGTGAGAAATGGGCCATGCAGTTGCTGAATCTATCTTCATTTCAGATCGATAAAGGTCAGTTTAAAAGATTTTCGTCAACTTTTGAGAGGCAGTGAGTCGAACCGGCCGCTTCTCCCGTGACGTCACGCTACCAGAATGCATTGCACGGCTGCTCCCATAGAAATGAATGGGAAGCGGGGAAATGACGCTGCCAATGGACACCCACTATTAGATTGATCAAACAAAACTTTTGAGTTTACGGATGAAAAGTCACAGGAAGTTCAGTTTCTCAGGTTGGAATTTTAAAGAAACTCCAATTCGCGCTGATATTTGCGAACAAAGTTTTGCTAGACACGATGGATCACGCTGTCTACCTACAAATGAGTAATATTGCACGATTGTAATAGTGCTTAAGTGCCAGCTGATAGCGACATATCAAGCTATAATAATAAGAAAACAACGCTATCAACACATTGCTATGATGATGCACGTAAATGCCCGACAACAACAGAGGCGGCCTGTGGTGTGGGGAGATCGTGGTTTTGAGACGCTTCACGGAAACCCTTTGGTTGAAGCATTTTCGGATTTGACCTGTTGTGTAATTTTACTGGCCCGTCCCTTGACCCAGATAAGCCAAGCGTATCGCCATTGCAGTCTACAAACTGGCTACACGCGCAGAGTACAGAGTGGTAGGCAAAACATTTGGGGTCAGCAAAACCACTGTGCGTCAACGCCGTGTGCAAAGTCATAGGAACGAGGATGATGCAAAGGTATATACCTATATAGTGGATGAGGCAGAACTATGGAGCGCACCTTGTGCCACAGGTGTATGGCGCAATAGACAGGACTGACGTCCCGCGATTAGACCCCCTGCTGAAGGCTGCAGGGATTTTGTCAATAGAAAGGGCTGGCCATCAATCATACCACAGGCTGTAGTAGATGATCGTTGCATCTTAAGGCACATTTGCATCGGCACTCCCAGCAGTATGCATTGGGCGTGCAGTCGTCACCACTTCTGACCCGTACAGGTTTGTCTGTTTAACCGTAAGATGACCTAAAACTTAATCGCAATTCATTATTTATTCAGCAAATAACCTGTCCATCAGCGTTTATCGCATCAGCCTTGGGCAGGCTACACACTGGCTGCATGGTGTGAGCGTGGTGTTTGTGTTGCGTCTATGTCTTTGCACAACAGAAACGTGTCTGGCGCGCCGCTGCTGCTGCTAGCCTTGTATGTACATATGTAGGTTTCCCCCATTGAAAAAATGAAATACCATGTTAAACATAAATATATACTCATTTGATTACAGCAAAGACAACGTCGATGGTCTTGACGGCAAAATAGGCTACAGAATATTTCGACACACAGTCCTCGTCTTATCCACCACTCTCTCGCCTGTAGCCTACTGCTGTTACTGACCCGAAAACCGAAGTTTTCGAGGCGGGGGCGGCGTGAGAGGAGAAGGCATGACACGGGAAGCTCCAGGCTGCAGCCATACATAATGTTTTTTCTGTTAGGTTTACTTTTTTGGGAAATAAAGAAAGATTTGTGTTAACAAAAAGTGTTTCTGAACATCAATGACATTCAAGGTTTAAGGTTTTAAGTGAGGGTTAGCTGCCTGTAAGGCGACGGAGGCTTAAAACACCATCGACACAAAGCGTCCGTCTCCATCAAGGAGAGAAGATGGCTGGCAAAATTCACAAGTTGACGAAAGGTTGGTATCTATCTCGTGAACACCTTTACACAATCCCAATACCGACCCGACTGTTAGCCAACAAGCAATTGTGCCCGCTTTGGAAAGTTAACTAGTCGCAAGATTGCGGTAAAATGCAGTTGGGTTGTCGAGGTCAAAACACTATACAGCAGCTGTGAATCAAATAAACCTATTATAAATAATGTTATGTCATTTTTTACTCTTACACTGAATGTTTGCTGCTTCAATCCAGATAAGTATTGAAAAGTCTTTTCCGCGACTGAAAAAGGCACGTGTTGAGGATGAGGACCAGCCTGAACCGGAGGTATCAGTCTGAAACAGAGCTCAACAGTCCGACCAGTGGTATTAGTTATGTTATTAATTTGTTTACAATATTTTCAGACGTCAATCAGCGAAAGACAGGGTCAGGGAGAGAAAGAGATGGATTCGTTGGGCATCACAGTAGGAAAGGAGGACAGCATCCAACAGCGTGTCCTCAGTTTTTGTTACTTGATTGTTACAAAAAGAGCTTTTTTTTAAGCATTCCCCCTGCGGCAACCCCCGCCACAGCCTAAACGGACTACCCCCCATCGTATGCATTGGATTTGTTAGACATATTTTAGATTGGACCGCTAGTTCCCATTTTATTTAAATTATGTTGAAGGGGATATATTACACTCACACTGAAGTTCATACTACTGTATTTGTATTTTGTGTTTCTACTTGAACGGGTCTACAAGCCTTAATGGTCTGGATATTTTTACATACGTCTTGTATTCACCCTGTGCCCTTTTGATATTACTAGTCTCTGTAGATTTTTATGTAATTTTTGATAGCCTTTACTAAAGAGTAATCAACCATTCTCTGATCCTTTGCAGAAATGAAGGCCATCAGCCATCCACCACTGTTCCACCACTGATATTTGAGAGCACTGTGACCCTTTCCTTTTCCAACAGTTGTTACAGACAGAACTGTACAGTATGGGCTGTTGCCAACTTTCAGGGCACTCAAGTCTTTTCTTTTCATGCCACTTTCTACTTCCATCCGCTGCATTTCAAATATAAATATTTGTACTTTTTAACGACACTACATTTATCTGACAACTTTAGTCACTAGTTACTTTAAAAATTAAGATTTGTGCACACAAAGCACATGACGTTTATACAAATGTGATTTTTTTTTTTTTAAATACCCAACAATATATAGGCCTACAAGTCCAGCTGAAATGATTACCGATTAAACACTTAGTTGACAGACGGAACGGTTTGGATAATTTCCAGTTTATAAGATGAAAGGCTTTTTATCTGCATTGAGTACTTTCACTTTCAATACTTTAAGTAATTTTCCTGATTACATACTTTTACTTAAGTAACATTTTCAATGCAGGCCTTTCACTTGTAACAAAGTCTTTTCTTACAGGGTTGTAAAAGTACTTTTACTTAAAATCATCTGAATAGCTAGGCCTACTTCCTCAAACACTGCAAAATTATAAAGATCACGGGCCGGATCCAGTTCGGAACTGATCCAGAGCTGGCCTACCTTTGGGCCAAATGACCACAAATTACTCCTTATAGGTTCTGGAAGTGGCCCAGTATCGGTACAGATGTGACAACCAGATCTGCACCAGTATGGACCTTTTTCACAGCAGACATTTTGACTTGTCATAGTAGGAAAAGCACAGCTGAAATTGATAAACCTTAACGATGGCTCAGTGTCCCAGTAAGCTATTTCAGTGAGTCAGCATGTACAATACCAGGGACTCTCCTAAGTGGGATGCAGCCATCATTAATGGGTTTTGAATACACCTGGGCTTTTCCTACTATGACATGTCAACATGTCTGCCGTGAAAAACGTCTATTGGCCCGTTGTGCTAAAGGACAATTGCCTTACCCTATAATAGTCCGATTTACAGATGTGGCCCAGAACACACGAAGGCACTAGCTAGGCCGCATGATTTTTTTTTGCTATCTGAGAGGTTAATGATTTGTCACGCTCCGTTGATAAAACCTTGTAAAAGTTATTAATTGTAATTTCAACGTGACCAAACTACTGTACTCCGTTCTATCCGACTTGTCCTCTGTGAATTATAAAGAGATTTTTAATTCGCCATTCGAAGCTTTTAACGAGTTCTGTCTTCAGATGTAAGGCTAATGCTAGCAAGCCACGGCCCTTGCTAAGGGTGCTAAACATAGCGGATTTACCGCACACAGCTAACGTCCTCCTGGTTCTGTTGACGCCCCAGCTTCCACAAAGTAAACACAATCCAAACACGGTCTCCTGCTTCGCCTTTCGACGCCAGAACACAACGCGGAGTTCACAACGGGCGCGTCGCGCAAACGCTGGTTGCAATGGCAGGAGTTCGTAAGCTGCACTTTCATACAACAGGTGTTAAGTTAATTAGCTAGTCCTGGAACAGCAAGCCACTTTAACTACAACCCGTTCACAGCTGCTTCGGCCACTAATAAACCTATAAACAGATAAATACTTAAATCCTCCTATAAAAACACATTAGCTTTCAGGAGCTAGCTGCGGCTAATAGCCTGGAACGGTTTAGCGAACGTTAGCTTAGCCTCATTAGCACGGCAGCAGACAGAAAACAGACCTTCTCCTCGCAGCTTCTGTTTCCGGCGTCGGTCCATCTCACGGTAACAAACTAACTCCTCGGGGGTTTTACTGCCGTCGTTAGGCTTCAGCTAACGGCTTCTCTCCGCTGCCTGCTCCGGTGTTTAGGTCGGTAAAAATATGAACGGTCGTCTTCTTCTTCTTCTCATATTTAATCGCGGATCTCAAACCAATAGGTGCATACCGCCACCCACTGTACCAGAGTGTGTGTAACATCAGGGCTTTCCATACTTCGGAGTTATATAAGCAATAAAGAGCGAAAACTCAAACAAATACTATATTTTTACAATCTCATCGTGTAGCTTTAGCATTCCCACATTTTCTCACTCCTCCCTAACATGCTGTCCAAGGTCCATCCCTGTCCTAGCTCATATCTTATCATGTAAGATATTCCTCTCGGAGTTATACTGACCACACCTCATAATGACTTCAATCCTCAACATTGTCAGGAACATTACAAACATCACTTTTATCTGATATGCACGTTGCAATTAAATAAAGAGTTGATTTGAATCCACTATGTCCAAATGTTCATCTGGAATGAACCACTTCCTCTCTTCTGCACATCCCTTTGAGAGTCTTCCCCCCTCCCCCCTTTATTGATTTCTGTATGCTGTGGTAGTGTCTCCCTTTGATATCTGTGTCCCGCTTCCACGAATCCCTCGCTGCCTTTCTTATCAGTGATCTGACCTCACCTTTTTCCAAATTAAACTGTTATTATTGCATCGTCATTTTAATTCCAACGCTCTCTTCGCAATCACGTCTGCTTTCTCACTACCCTCTGCACCATGACGAGCAGGCCCCCGACAAAACTGTGCATTAATCCTAACGCTCTGCATTCTCAGCATCATCGTACATATTACCTCTTATTGTTTCTTTTGAATTCATATTCAGAGCTGCATGCAGTAGAGTCTGCCATAGAGAGTTCCTGCTGTAAATACAGTTGCTCTATCATTCCCTCTATTGCACTATGACTACATCAATCTGAGACTCAGGTACGAACACTCCTGTTCCTACATGTCCACTCCTTGGATCTTTAGCTCCACCAGTAAATATTGGAATACAGTTATACTAATTCCTCTTCACATAATCTCGAACGAAATATCCATTGCTATCCTGCATTCCTTTCAATCCATTCTCTCTTCTGCTCCACAAGTTGCAAGTCCACATTGGGCGCTGGAAAAATATCTATGGGGGACCCCATAACATTTTAAACGAGAAATAGGCCATACAGTAGCTGAATCTAAACTATCTAATCTAAACAAAGGCCAGTTTTAAAAGATTTTTGTCCGATTTTGAGAGGCGTTCGTCAAGCTCATCCCGCTCGTCATTTCCGGGTTGGCACTCCACCAATCAGATGCGTCATTGAGTCCGACTGCCCGCTGGCCGATTCAACAAGTCAAATCGGCCCAAATGAAGGCAGACGGCTCCTCTGACGGACGAAGGCACGGAACACACCGAACAGATTTGAGTCACCGACCTTGCCAGACTGTCCGACGGACGACAATTGGGTTAGTGTGTCAGCGCCGTTGTAGTATTGTACCAATGATGAAAGTTATTTCAATAGATGGTCAGTAGGCACCATCTAGTGGACAGATAGTGGAACTACATCATATGATGTGTGATTTCTCTGACACTGACTGGGTTTCCTGTTAGACTGGTTTTGACGTCACTCTGATGATTTTCTGTCCTGTAATCATCCAGTAGTGATTGTGTATCTTCTCCCCATTCATAAACACAAGCTGATCTCATGAGATTCAGTACTTTTTTTTACGTTTTCTTCTCAACCCGTTCAACATGATTCCTCCATATTATACATTTCTGATCCAACCATAATCCTGAATATTTAAACGTAACGCTGTTACCCTTTCCTTTGTTGCTTTGAACATAGTGTTGAAGATGCATACTAGCGACTTTGAGTCCATGAAAAGCGCTATATAAATTCAATTTATTATTATTATTATTATTATTATTATTTAGATAGTACATGTTATTCAGATCAGAAGTACTAATACTAGTATGTAGTTATACTACTAAAACATGGCTATTGCACGTACTATATATCCTGATCTTTTGCACACTGTGCACTAAACCATCACCAATCAAAATGCATGACAAGTAAAAGTACTCAATGTTCCAGTGTCCGTGTTTTGTCACTATATATGAAGTTTCTGAATTAATATCACCGCTGCATTCATGTGTATGTTGCATTTTACTGCTGTAGATGTGCATGGTTGTGCTCAATTCTGAAAAGTAACTGAAGCTGTCAGATAAATAAATGTGTGTGGAGTGGCATAAAAAGTACAGTCTGTACATGTCTAAAATACGGTACTTGTTGATTCCGTAGTGACATTTGTTGTGCCATTAAGCCTGTCCGTTTACAATCATTCATAAATATAAAATTCAACTGTTTGATAAAATTAAATAAATATAAAATTCAAGTTTGTTCTGCTCCATTGAACATTTCTGCACCGTATCACCTCCCCTGTGTTCTTCTTTGAGAGAAAATCTGGAATCGAAAGAAATACATTCGTTTTTAATGTTTTTCATTTTAATGATAGCGACCCCTGTCTTTGCATTAACCAATCAGCATGTCTGTTTGTTCCCTGTCTGCATAGATGGAGATGGAGAACTGTTAAACTGTGTGTGAAGCAGTGACCTTCTGTCGTAGACAGCCACACCACCAGCAGCCTGAGACACAGCAAAAGCCACAGACTGAGAATGACAGCCCACATTAGCTTTCCCGCTAAAGTCTCCTCCTTCTCTAGAGGCCAAAAAGTTGCACTGCAAAGACTACAGCCAACGGCCAACTACCATGGACACACTGCGCCTGCGTGAGAGGAAATAACTCTCTATGGCAGCAGGAGGCGGTCATCTATTTGTCAAAAAAGGAAAATGGATCCAATCTTTGCTGTGATACGTACAACTAAACAGCGATTGTCAGAATCAGCCAGAGCCACCACAGAGCCTACAGTCCCTCTGCTTCACTCCCTGGATAGTGGACACCAGGAGATGGCTACAAACTCAGAATTCTGACTTTAAACTCAGAACTCAAATACATGTTTCAGATGGGGCCCTAGAAAGCAGATGACCTGACTTGAGGTAGTTTAGAAATATCAAAGTCACATCTTAATAACAAATCTATACCACCAAAATTCCTGCATTTCGACCCCCCTCCTCAACATATGTTACAATATCCCTTCTCCTTGTATAATGATGTTTATTTTTCCATTTAAAGTTGAAGTTGTCTAAATGAAATGTCTTGATTGATTTATCAATGTGTCCAATGAATAAGCTGGATAGATAAACTCTTCATCATTGTAAGCAAAATAAATCCAAAGATGGGTAAGTTCCTCCGAAGCCAAATATTCAGAATTAGGGGTGCACGATTCAGAAAATATCACGATTCGAATCAATATAGATTTTTAGGCTCAAGATTGGATTCAAAATCGATTTTCGATTCAAAAAAGATTCTCGATTCAAAAACGATTCACAGTATGTAAATGTAGTTACTTTTCCCATGTGTTTGCAGTAGACATACAATAAAAACAATAAAAAAAACTTATATTTTATATTAATATGAATTGAAAATATGAATCGATTTTTGGAATTCTATTAATCGATTTTGAATCAGTAGAGCTTGAATCGCAATACAAATGTGAATCGATTTTTTTGCACACCCCTATTCAGAATTGTACTGTTCTGTATATTATTTTCGATATTAGATGTTTCCCTGCTATTCTTGTCCTTTGTAAGTATGATCCCTAAATATTTAACTTCAAAGTTACAGGGATATTATAGACATTTTTCAGAGGGTAAACCTCTTCATATTTAAACGTAAACCAAAAGCTTTAGAGAACAGAGATATCTCATTTAGTACTCCTGAAAACTGTGCTGTGCAGTCAATCAAGGTCAAAACGTACATTACTTTAGAAGTATAAAGGATGATAATACCTCAGAATTATACTTAATGACAGTACATGAGTATATGTACTTAGTAACATTAAATCACTGATCTTATGTCATCTTATCAAAGGTCCCTTAAAACGCTGTTTTATTCTGAAGGGCGGAGGAGTGTAGCGGAAGTTGTGTTTGTGTGTCCGGGTTCCGGAAAATGTTACGACCTTCGGCCCATTGTTTTCATTTTACCGCATGATGAGGACGGCGAAGTGATTCATTTTCTACAGAAAGAAACATCCCAAACTGCTGCATGAGGTTTTAAAACCTGAAACGGAGCTACAAAGAGCAGGTCTGTTTTCTTCCTCCGACCAGAAACACGTTAACTGCTGTTGTTGCAGGGAGTCCGTGTGCCAAGCTAATGTTAGCCGCAGCTAGCTCCTGCTAACGTGTGTTATGCTGCGTTCCAGGCAACCTGTAACTAGGGATGGGCGATATGGGACTAAAATCCATATTGCGATATACACTGCAGCTTCTTGCAATAACTATAAATATCACGATATATAAATTATAATAGAACCATTTCAGACCAGGTTACATAGACCCTAAGGAAAGCCAAACTGCTAAATGGATTTTTTTTTAAAGAGAAAGAAACGTAGTATGTAGTTTTGGGAACATGTATTATGCAAAACTGTAATTATTATACAACATAATGTTGCAGATAAGTTCAAGTACACTAGTTGCAGAGACTTAAACAAAGAAAAAGCTTAAAGTATTGTGTTTCTTTCCTTCAGTGCAAACCATTCTAAAAGGCACTACGCTTAGTAAGTTTAAGTCCTTGGTTCTTAAATGCCACCCAAGATGCAGAGAACAGAAAAAGCTGGTGTCTTTTTAGTTAAGGAACAGACACTGTACTGAAATACTTTCAGTATTAGGAATAGATGCACAGATACTTTAAATAAAAACATATTTCAAACAAAGTTTCTTATCTGCAGCCTAGGGCTGGGCGATATGGACCAAAAGTCATATCCCGATATATTTTGGCTGAATATCGATATACGATATATATCCCGATATTTTTTTCCGCAAAGTGAGAGCAGTTCAGTCGAAGTCAAAGCCAAATATGACATGTCACAAGTAGTTTCATAGAAAGCGGCTATTTCAGTGAACAGTTGCAAAATCAAAATGAAAAAATAATAAACAAGTTTCTTCACTGTGTTCATGATTAAATGCTCAGCTGTTCAAATAACAATATAATGTAAACATAAATACTGTATAACAACAGGAGTACCTTTTTTTTTTTTTAAATCAAAACTCCATAAGGTGCACATTTAAATAAAAAAAAATATCTTAAATAAAAATTGCCTATAAAATAAAAGAGGCCAAGTTCAGAAAAGTACATCACTTTACTGTAATGTAGCCTTTAAAACCAGGAAAAGACACTTATGTCATATCACGATATTACGATATCCAAAATCTAAGATTATATCTAGTCTCATATCACGATATCGATATAATATCGATATATCGCCCAGCCCTACTGCAGCCTAATGTAACGCATTTGAGCACACGGCGATGCGTAAACTTCACTGTCGATTTTTTGGTCCCGCTGCACACACGCACACACACACACGTTCAGCGGGGAAGTACGACGTCTGCAAACACCGGCTGCCAAGACTGCCCTTAAAATCTCTAACGTGGGCCAATTTTGTATCGTTTCTATTGCATATCGTCTCTATCGCTCATCCCTACCTGTAACCTGTGTTTTCACAACCTTCTACCCGTGAAAGTGCCCTGGAACAGCAGTCCAACCCGCAACTTACTACCCGTGGACTCGTACCAGATCGTTGTACTCCCAGTAAGTTTTTGAGGTCACACACACACACACACACACACACACACACACACACACACACACACACACACACACACACACACACACACTACACACACATACACACATAAACAACAATGACGACCCCTGTTATTAATGCTGTACAGACGCCGGTGATAAACGGTAATAAATAGACATAAATAGGCAACGTTAAGTAATTCTGCACATTGTAATCAAAACAATACACATACGATTGTGTACTACTACAGGTTATGTTTATTGATGAAGCCCAACATATGTCGCTGACTAGAAATCGCTAGTATCAGCTAGCGCTAGCTAACGTCAACGTTCGGTAGCCGCTAGCTAGAAGGGTTTGTCGTGACTTTGCCTGGAACGCTACCTAGTCGTGACTTGAAGTCGTAACTTACGGGCTAAAAAGTGTGTCTGGAACGCAGCATTACTTCTCATGTGTAAATTCCGTATTTTCTTAAATTACAGGTCGTAGAGAAGTCGAGGAGAGGCATTTCAACATGAACTCTGAGAGGAAACTGTCAGCGGACCCGTGGAGAGGTGGGAGACGTTTACAATGTTACATAGGTCTATTCCTCTCTACCTTGTATTGATGAACTGGCTCGGGTTAAACCTTACATGGGCAAAGCAGCTCTATTTGTATAGCACGTTCAGCAAACAAGGCAATTCAAAGTGCTGTGGATAAACGTTCAAAAGCTGTTACGCAGCTGAAATAGAATAAGACAGATGTGAAATACAGGAATAAAAGTTAGTGCAGTTTAAGAAATGAACAATTATTCAAAGAAAAGTTTTCAGCCTTGATATAAAAGAACTGAAGAGTGTGTGGCTGTTGAATTTCAGGTCTGAGTCCATGGCCACACCACGATTTTAAAGAATGAATGCCATAATATTTTTTTATCGTCTAGTTTGACAGTCAGTCACGACTGAAAGCTAGGAATAAATAACAATTCCTTAATAAATTGTTAAAGTGCAGCCATAAGTTAGTAAAAGCGTAGTGCCGTTTCTGATTGGCTACTTCTCGGACAGCCACGTTTACCTGCCCGTGGAGGTGTTCCTTCGTCCCAACAGTAACAGAATAAACCAACACGATTGGAAAAAATGAATTGCCAACATACGCAGAGGGCAAATGTTAATTCTTATTCACAAGGCTTATTGAAATGATGTTTAAAAAAGGGTCAGTATTTAATACATTGCAGGGCTTAACGGCAACTTTTCAAAGTGATTGCCAGAATTGACATTACGGTTGCCATGTTTTAAACTGCCTATATTTGGAGCAATTAATATCTTGTTTAACTACAGTACAGGACAAAAGTTTGGACACACCTTCTCATTCAATGTGTTTCTTTATTTTCATAACTATTTACATCGTAGATTCTCACTGAAGGCATCAAAACTATGAATGAACACATATGGAATTATGTACTTAACAAAAACATGTGAAATAACTGAAAGCATATCTTATATTTTAGATTCTTCAAAGTAGCCACCCTTTGCTTTTTTGATAACTCTGCAAACCCTTGGTGTTCTCTCAATGAGCTTCATGAGGTAGTCACCTGAAATGGTTTTACCTTCACAGGTGTGCTTTGTCAGGGTTAATTAGTGGAAGTTTTTCCCTAAAAAGGCAAAGGGTGGCTACTTTGAAGAATCTAAAATATAAGACATGTTTTCAGTTATTTCACACTTTTTTGTTAAGTACATAATTCCATATGTGTTCATTCATAGTTTTGATGCCTTCATTGAGAATCTACAATGTAAATAGTCATGAAAATAAAAAGGAAATGCATTGAATGAGAAGGTGTGTCCAAACTTTTGGCCTGTACTGTATACCACACATTTTAATACTGTAACAATGAGAGAAAAGTTAAAAAAATATGTATTACATAAACACTTGTCTTGGTTTTAACAGTTACTTTACAGCCATTGGCCGTAAGAGTTATAACTTAACATGCCAGGACTACAATCCTCGAATCCCGTTATGAAAAGCCACCAGTAGTACTACTTGCTTTCGTTATCTTCCTCACAGCTTAAACCTTAGATCGGGCCCAAAAAATCAAGCCCGACCCTACCCGATTTAAACTCGACAATTTTTTAATACGTGGGCCGTTATAACTGACGTTCTCAACTACAATTCTGAGTTGTTTGAACTGAAAAAAAAAAACGTTTAGAAGGGGTATGCTTGGAGAAGTAACAAAAGAGGAAGTTGAAGGCTGACTATCATCTTTTCTGCCATGGCAAGCCTGCTTCATGTGTCTGTTCATCGTTGTTTTTTTTAGCTGTCATAGGCGAGCAGCGTGCCGCACTTAATCAGTCCTTCCAGAATAATGCAGAGTTTTTTTGTGATTGTTGTAGGCAAAAATCCTTGATTATGCGGCACGTTTTCTTAAAAAATGCGATGGAATATGCGTGACATTTATGCAATTTTATGCGATGAAATTGGTTGAACTTGCAAAAATTGCGGGAACTTGCAAAAATTGCGGTTTGATGAAAAGGAGAAAAAAAGTGATTCCCCCCCAACACCCTGCTTTTCAATGATGTTCATGTTGCGTAATTGCGTCGCTGCATAACGTTCCCATGGCAACAGTGGAAAATGGCTGCTCTTGTCTGAAGTAAACGCAAAATTTTTCAACTTTCTGCTAAAATATGTTTTTTTTGCAACGAAAATGCGGAGACTATGAAATCATGCAAAAGCCCCGCATATTTTGCGCGGAAATCGGCAATTTATGCAGCGACAGTGCGGCGTATTTGAAAAAATTGCGGCCCCCGCGTAAATATGCGGACTTTGGCTGATTATGCGTTGAATTATGCGATCGCATAATCGCGTTTTTCTGGAGGGACTGCTTAATACACGCGACAAAGCCAACACCTATGTTGTCACTGCCCACGACTTGTTAAAAATGGCTCCATACCTCCGACCATCCTCCAAACTTGCTCAAAGTTAATTCTCCCGTTTTAATTTTTTTCTTTACATCTTCAAGCTCCATGTTGGCACTTAATCTACACCATACAGCCCACACCCCCGGGCTCGGGCTCAGGCAGAGAATCTAAACTCTTATCACAGCTCCCAACAAGAATGAGTCCAGCAGATCCCTGTTTGCTTGTTCATCCGTTTTCTCTCCCTTTTCAAAATTTGGTGCAGACCTCCACCACAGGTCTAGTTGCCCCTCAGCGTTGAATGCTTTGAGTGTAGGTCCCTCCGGTGACACAGGCCTCAGCCTGTCCATCATCTCCGCTTTTAAAGACGATCTCCAATCTGTTTTTGGTTCTACTCAGACAGCTGAATCCTCCTCTCACATAGAGCTGATGAGGCTGGGAGAGCCTTTTCTTTTTCGTTTTTTTCTGTGTTTCTGCAGCACTGGTTGGAAGTGACTCCATAGAGGCTTGATGTCATTGTGTCCATATGATGCAAGCTCTGCGTTCTCCTGTGGCCACTCTTTTAATGTCTTCAAACTAGGTGTGTGTATTTTTTTTCCTGCAACACACTGCCTACATCAGTGCACCTGGTTTTCTCATAGCCTATTGCTACAAAACACATGATTCTCAGTAACACAGCAGGTAATAATAATTAGTGCTGTCAGTTAAACGCGTTATCAACGGCTTTAAAGGAACACACCGACTTATTGGGAATTTAGCTTATTCACCGTAACCCCCAGAGTAAGACAAGTCGATACATACCCTTCTCATCTCCGTGTGTGCTGTAACGCTGTTTGACGGCTCCAGCGGCATCAGGCCAGCACAGAACATGCAGGTGAATGGTTCCAGTAATCCTACTGCTCCGAATAAGTGACAAAATAACACCAACATGTTCCTATTTACATGTTGTGATTTATAGAGTCACAGCGTGTACAAAAAACAACATAACATGAGACACAGCCGTCTTTTAACAGTAAACAAACCGGGAACTATATTATCAGGTGGAAGAATATAGTACTTGGGCGGAGTGATATGCTCGCAGCAAGCCTGTCTGAGAATATAGTTCCCGGTTTGTTTACTGTTAGAAGATGGCTGTGTCTCATGTTACGTTGTTTTTTGTACACGCTGTGACTCTACAAATCACAACATGTAAATAGGAACATGTTGGAGTTATTTTGTCACTTTTGTCACAATTTGGAGCAGCAGGCTAGTTGGAACCAGTTACCTGCAGGATCTGTGCTAGGCTAAGCTAATGCTGGAACCGTCAGGCAGCGTTACAGCACGCACGGAGATGAGAAGGGTATGTATCGACTTGTCTTACTCTGGGGGTTACGGTGAATAAGCTAAATTCCCAATAAGTCGGCGTGTTCCTTTAACACAAACCCATTTTAACGGCGTCAGTTTTTTTATCTCGAGATTAACTTTTTTTTTGGCCTAGCAAACTTTGTAGTTTTTTGTCACATGCTGTTGCAACAACTAGTAACGTTAGAAAAACTACAACACCACACCGGATCTGGCTAGACCGGAAACACAACAACAGGCACGCCGCACACACTTGTTTGGGCTCGCGAGCCGGCCAAAGAGTAGCAGGCTAACGTTACGTTTTGAGTGACGCCGAAATGGATGCCAATAAGATTCTGAACGGAAAGTTTACTTTTATTAAAGTTGCCAAACGGTTCCACTGACAAGACCAGAGTGATCTGTGTGTTTTGTTTTTGGGAACTGATCTACCATCGCAGCATGCGATTGTGCGATTAACTGCGAGTTAATCGTTAATAGTTATTTATAGGCACCTTTTGAAAGCACTCAAGGTCACCTTACAAGAAAAAAACAATGCACTGAGTTGAAAACAATATAACAATCGTTCATAAAAGGTACAGGGCATATTTACAAAGCAATAAAATCAGACCAGCAATGGATGTGAACATATGTACAGTGATCAAAGAGAATATGCCAGTTTTAAGGTGTGTTTTTTTTTTTTAGATGAGTTTTGAATCTGGAAAGACATCAGTCAGTTGTCCCGAGCGACTGAATGCTCTAAGCCCAACGGTGGTCTGACGGGCGGAGTATCGCCGCAGTTGGGATTGCATCATTAGTTGAAAGCCCCCCCGCGACAAACGCACTATACACGTTCATAGCAACAAAAATAACTTCATAGGCTGTGCATTTGTGTTATGAAAAAGATGTATCCGGAAATTCATTAAAAAAAAGTAATGCACCTTTTTTTTTTTTTATTTGACTGATAGAGACAATTATATTGTTAATTGCAATTATTTCTGAGACAGTTAATTGTACAGCAACATTTGGAATTGCTACAGCTCTAAAACGGTAACCCGTTCAGATCGCCCAGCTATTGGCAAGATTATTCATTTTGTAGATTACATTCTAATAAATACCTTCTGCAAGCCTGATCAGATTTGTAGCTTGTCAATCGCGCCCGATCAGAGCCGTTTTTTGGAGATCCAGGAGACGAGGTAAAGGGGTCTTCGCTTTTGAGAATGTGCTAAACTGTGCTGAAAAGTTTGATCAGGATTGTCCGATTTGTGGCGTTAGTTGTCCGAATGGCGGTGTCCATCGCTCCTCGTGTAGGAGTGCCTGTCCGTGCACTCTTCGAAATTCCAGCGTTCACTTCGCCTCCCACAAAATTTCTGCTTTTCTTCCGTTCGTGTTCGGCTGCGACAGTCGTGCCGTGGTGTGGATTGTTTTGTTATGTCGACAGGTTATTGTTGACTTTTTTTACTCCACAGTCAAACAATTTAATTTGTTTCGCCCTTGCAACATGCTGGTGCGTGTGTTCGCACATCAGCGAAAATGTTGTGTATAGAGATGCACCGATAGACCGGCCGGTGACCGGAATTGGCAAAACAGCGATTGAACACAACCTCATTGATGAATTAAATTCATTGAACTCGAGTTACAACCGCTTCCTGTTTCGATAGTAAAACGCACAAAATCACAGCCCCGCCACGGCCAGGCCCTGTGACAAAACTCAAGCTTTTAACAACAATTTTTATTTTTATTTTGTGTGGAAATGGCAAACAAATGCACTAATTTCTAACTTTTAATTCAATATGGCGGATTTCCTGTTGAGTTTAGGATATGGCTCCAATAGGCTTTTTTGTACATCTTGACACATATGCGTACCAATTTTTGTTAATCTACGTTTAACATACTGCAAGGCAAAGTTTTGTAGGGGGTGCTAGTGATCCATTTCTGCATGCCTAATTAAGAAACCCAGGACTGATGCATTAGCAAATTTTCCTGAGTTTTTGAGTATGGGCAGGTCCCCAAAAAGGCAATTCATTGCGCAAAATAATAATAATTCCTTCAGTTTCAACAGGGCCTCTGCCGGCTGACCTCACTCGACACTTGGGCCCTAATTAAAATTTTCATGAGAATTAGATTATGTAAAGGGAAGGCTGGGACAGGAGTGGCGTCAGATCCTGGAATAGTGGTATACAAGGAAGGTATAGAGGCAGAAGCATGAGCTGTAGCATTTCATTCAGTCATTCCAAAAACACTTCAGGAAGTGCAGTTTAGAACAAAATTACGTTGCATAGGACCACCATAAAAACAGACATAATAAACCCCCCATCAGCAGCTAGAAGAATGCAATTATAATTAAATAAATAAATATGGTGTAGTAAAAATATAATATATAAATAAGATAGCTAGCAATTAAAAATATGAGAGTTGTAGAAATTTGGGGTGGGCGATATGGACAAAAAATAATCTCTATTTTTGGCGATTTTGACGATAATTAGACGATATCCTTGAAAAATGCGTTTTTAAAAGTTGGATTTATTTAATCACTGATGATAATAATGGGCACAATGTTGAATGAAAACAGTTCTTATTTTTCTTTAAAATGTAAGTATTCAAGTAAAAACATCTCAAAGAAATACAAAATACTAATACTATACTAATACTAATTGAACTAGTGTAGGAACATTGAACTCTGAGTAAACATTCAGTTGTACACCTCTGCTGTAATGTAAATTGTGCAGCATACAAGCAAGATGAAATCATAACAATAAACAAAGGGCTCTGTTATGTAACATATTGCACACAACCATGTCCTTATTGGAAGCAGTCCTGGAGCTGGCATAGGGCAGTGTCAGGCCAGGTTTTGAATAGTCCGTCTGACCGGGACTTATGCTGGGATCAGGAGTTGGATGTGACCTGACTGGCCCAGGTGAGGGAGAGGTGCAGTTCTGTGTGCTTTCTTGATGTTAGAGTATACATGGTCTAGTGTGTTCTTCCCTCTAGTAACACAATCTACATGCTGGGGAGTACAGACTTTAAGGACGCCTTGTTTAAGTCCCCTGCTACAATATTTATCCCCCCCATGCTTCAGTTTGTTCACTATGGTTAGCAGTGAGCCAAACTTGTGCTAATGTTAGCATCGGGGGCTATGTAGACGGCAGTATGCTGTTTTCGCGGTAAATAAAATGGCCTGTATATTACCGACAGGGCTTCCAGGTCAGGTGAGCAGTGCTGGGCAACGATCCTGCTGTAGGTACGCCTATCATTATGCACAAAAAAGCAGTCCTCCACCTCTGGTCTTGCCAGAGTTCTTGTCTCAAGCCTGCCGGTAGCTAGCTCGGCGTGCTAGCTGCCGACAAACATCAACGGAGTGCCCGGTCTGGCTATGTCCTCCGGGATGTTATGAGCCACCTGGAAGGCTCTCGTAACAGCTGTGTTGTATCGTAGTCCTATATTGATTAGTTCAGTGTGGCTGTACTTGTATAAATATACACCGACAGGAGAGCTTAGTAGCCGCTTCACAATCGCGCGCCGCCATCTTTGTTGACATTGATGAATGTGTAGCGTTCCAATGCGTGTTTTGAAGTGCTTTTTTCTAAGTAATTTAAATACTCGATAATGTCAATTTGCACTTCGTTAACACAACAATGACGATATTATCGTATACGGTATATATCGCCCACCCCTAGAAATACACTTGTATACACATATCCCACACTTACCCATACATATATCATATGCACACACACACACACACGCATACACACACACATACATTCCACAGTGTCTCAGTTTACAGTGTGGTGCTGTTCAACAGTCTGAACCGCACAGACCTACTCCTTAGGCTGCGATACTGCCTGCCTGAGGGCAGGGGAGTGAACAAACTGTGGCAGAGGTGTGTAGAGATCTTGATGATTTTTTTTTTGCCCTTGAAAGGCCGCGTTGTTTGGCCAGGTTCTCCATAGGTGGCAGCCTATTACCCCAATGGTCCTCTCAGCTGACCTCACCAACCCTCCTCAGGGCTAGGGCTGCACGATATGAGGAAAAGCTGCGATGTGCGATAACATTGTTTAATATTGCGATGACGATATGACTTGCGATAAATATTCAAATGTCAATGAAGGTTTTCTCTGTCATTCATTACTCTATATACATGGGTTTCTCGGCAACGTCATCACTGCTTGTGCACGCAACCAGGGGGCAGAAAGAAGACGTGTTGTGTAGCTAGCTAGTAGTAGCGGCATAGCGTAAGTCAAAATGCCAAGGAGTTGTTGCGTGGTTAATTGTACAAACAGAGCCAGTGATGGGTGCGTGATGTTTAACATACCTAGGGGGAAGCATGCTTTTGCCAAAAACTGGCGGAGGTTATAGCTTCAAGCCGTAAGAGGGGCTGATTGGGTTCATATGCAAGAGTCAGGCTCCCATTGTATCAATCAGAAAAGTTGCGTCGATGTTTTGGTAACGTTAGCGCAATAGCGTTAGCCTAGCCTACTAAGTAAATATTATGATTGCCTTCGGAGTATATCTGCGTCCATGTTGCCAAGATAAGACCTGTGGCGTTAGTGCTCCTTTTGTACATAACTTTATTGAATGAAATATTAAGCTTCGCTCCTCTGAGATGGGTGGGTTTTTGTTAAGTTACATACAAAGCTAACTAGCCTACATTAGCTAGCGGACATTAGCTAACGTTGCCGAGACAGTGGTATTAGAGCTTCTGCGAGCTAACCAAGACAGTGTTGTCGCCCTCTCGCCCACAGTCAACCTCTGCTGCTAAAAACAATCAACCTGCAGTGATGTTTTGAAACAAACATATCGTACCTTTTCCCAGAAATCCTGGCCATTTTTTTAAGGCATAAACCAACCATAAGGGTACACTCAGGAGTAACCCTGCTGCTAACACGGGCTATTACATTAGCCTAAAATGATCATTATAGCCATACATATATATCACAGTAACACTTCAAAATGATAAAATTGTAATCGGTCAAAAACGTTAGCTTTGTAAGACCATAGAGTATGTGTTATATAAATGCCATGACAAAATTCAAAGTGTAAATATATGCTATGTATGTCCAAAGTCTAGCCGCGATGTTTCCCCATTGGAATGAATGGCAAACAGAGCTATAGCTAGCTTCCTCGTAACGAGACCTCTCCAGTTCACAAAAACTGATTAAATTGTAATCGGTCAAAAACGTTAGCTTTGTAAGACCTTAGTATGTGTTATATAAATGCCATGACGAAATGAAGGGACCAAGAAAATGTGCACTGAGACAAAAATGCATTTGCATTATCAGACCAGCTCACCAATCTGGCTTTCTGCCACTGGTATGCGCACGCACCCTGTAATGTTTGTAAACAGGAAACCCGTCTATTCATCGTGTCAGGCTGTCTGTTGCGATGTGTTCATCGCGCAAGTTCATATCGCGATGACGATGAAAATTCGATGTATCGTTCAGCCCTACTCGGGGCCCTTTTTTCTCTGAGGCACTGCTGCTCTCATGCCAGAGGGAGATGTTGCTTGTTAGCACGCTCCCAATGGTTCCCCTGTTGAAGGTGGTGAGGACTGTTGGGTTGAAATGGGCCTTTTTCAGTATCCTTAAGAAGTGCAGGCGTTGGTTGGCTTTTTTTTGATGAGGGAGGAGGTATGCAGGGACCAGGTCAGGCGGTCAGACATATGAACCCCTAGAAACTTCATGTGCTCCACGAAGTTTCTAGGGTAAGTTTAATTTGCCGTAGCTTATATGCAATTGAGCAGGGCCTCATCCTCTCTGATCTGGTGCAGGTTTCCTACCTTGCAGCTCTGTAATTTTCTCAGCCAGACTGAAAAAAAGGTTTACAGCTGGTTGAACAGAAGGGTGGAGGCATGAGTTTTTGGAGTGGGCGTGTACTAGCTCCAGGCGACAAACTCAGCAGCGAGAAGAGTTGGGCTCAGACGTTGGGGACCTGGGGTAAATCAGATGAAAGTCATTAAGAACCTGTGTCCTTATCAGAGTGAATGTAGCCAATTAGCAAAGTATTGTTAAGATTCACATTAATGCCTGTTTGTTTGTGTTTCAGCTATACCTTCAGATGTCCAGAAAGTGATTGTTGGTGAAGAACATCAGCAGGAGTGGAGCTCCAGTCTGGACCAGGAGGACACGAAGCCCCCACACATTAAAGAGGAACAGGAGGAACTCCGGATCAGTCGGGAGGGAGAGCAGCTCCAAGGGCTGGAGAAGGCTGATGTCACCAAGTTCCCATTCACTCTGGTCCCTGTGAAGAGTGAAGATGATGAAGAGAAACCTCAATTCTCACAGCTTTATCAGAGACAAACTGAAGAGATAAAAACAGAAGCTGATGGAGAGGACTGTGGAGGACCAGAACCAGCCATGAAATCAGATCCAGATGCACATTTACAACCAGATACTGATGACGAGACTAGAGACTCTTCAGAAACTGAGACTGAAACTGAGACTGATGACATTAGTGATTGGAAGAAGGCCAGAGAACCTCAGTCAGGTCTAAACTTTCTGAATAGTGATGAAGCCCCTGTCAGTGATTTGCGATTTAGTACTGGTGGGAAAAGGTTTGGCACCAGTGGACATCTGCAGCAACACGTGAGATCTCATACAGAAAAGAGACCTTTTAGCTGCTCAGTCTGTAAGAAGGCTTTTAAACAGAGGGGACATCTGAAACAACACATGAGAATCCACACAGGAGAGAAGCCATTTAGCTGCTCAATCTGCAAAAGAGCTTTTACAGAGAGTGGAAGTGTACATAAACACATGAGAGTCCACACCGGAGAGAAACCGTTTAGCTGCTCTTTCTGCAACAAAACCTTTACAGAGAGCGGAAGTCTAAATAAACACTTGAGAATCCACACAGGAGAGAAAACATTTACCTGCTCTATCTGTAAGATAGCTTTTACACAGAGTGGAAATTTGCAGACACACATGAAAATCCACACAGGAGAAAAATCATATGGCTGCTCCATCTGCAAGAAATCTTTTAGAGTGAGTGGAAGTTTACGGGTACACATGAGAATCCACACAGGAGAGAAACCGTTTAGCTGCTCCGTCTGTAAGAAAGCTTTTAGAGTCAGTGGCAGTTTGCAGACACACATGAGAACCCACACAGGAGAGAGACCATTTAGCTGCTCACTCTGTAAGAAAGCCTTTACAGAGAGTGGAAATTTACAGCAACACATGAGAACCCACATAAAAGAAACCATTTAGCGGTGTGAGGTGGAGCTCTTGTCTGAAAGGAGAGGAGAGAACCTCAGTCAGGTTTAACCGCTCTAAAAATGAACGAAGTCTCTAAAGGTTATGAGATTATACAGTGGCAAGAAAAAGTATGTGTTTTCTGAGTAAATTTGTCATGAAAAGTGATCCGATCGTCATCTAAGTCAAGGGTATTGACAAATCTAATGTGTCTAAAATAATAACGCAACATTTTCCTCCCGTCATACAGCCTTTGATTTGACTTGATTGGACATAGAACTCGTCGTGAAGGAGACTCACGTCTTCTTTTAAATGTTCTCTGTCTGGGCCAGGCCATGTGGCCATCTTTCACCCGCACACATCATTTTTGTCCTTTAGCTTAGATCTTTTAGATTCCATTAGACGTTGCGTTGTTTACTTTTGCTTTATTAATTTTGGGAATAAACACAATGGAAAATACACGTTGTCTATTTAACTTTGAACAAATGGGAATTTTGCCTACCTCTCCTGTGACAAGAGCTCAGAAATCTTTTAACTTTAGCTCGCTATTTAGGGTAACCGCGGGGTCTTACACGTCTTAAAGTCGTAAATTCAATATTCTAAAGATAAGGCCTTAAAAGTCTTACATTTCGTTTACAAAGGTCTTACATTATTTCTTGTCCTTTCGTAGGATTAAATAAATACCGTAATAATATGAATAAATGTTTTGTGACCTTACAATTTACTCTGTGTGACTTAAAGGTTATACGACAGTACAGGTACTGCTTAGGTCAGTGTTTTTCTTTACGCTCTTGTCCGTGGAGTGCAGCGCAAAATGGTGTGTTATAGGGGTGTGCCAAAAAATCGATTCACAGAAGAATCTAGATTCTCATTTGCAACGATTCAGAATCGATCTGAAATTTCCAAGAATCGATTTAATAAATAAATAAAATCAGCTGGCTGTTCGCTTCCATTTTTGTAACTACGTCCGGACGTCACCACGCAGCCGGTTTTTGAACGTGAGCGGCAAATCACTAAAACAAAGAGGAAGCAAATATGGATGAGAGGGAGATCCAACCAGCCCCGTCTTCACTTAAAGCTAAAGTTTGGCCGCCAGCTGCAGACCAACGCATACTGCAGTGCTTGACGAAACTTCCTGCCAACTCCGAGAGGGCAAAAAAAATAACTCGGTCTATCGCCTGCTTCATCGCCAAAGACCTAAGGCCTTAGTGTGGTGGAGAACGAGGGGTTTGTCTGCATGTTACAGACAGCGGAGCCGAGGTACGCACTAGCGTTGCAGCTGAGAGAGTTTCCTCCACCGCTGGAGATATAGTAGAGCTTAGATCGGGCCCAAAATATCCAGCCCGACCCAGCCCGAGCCCGTGCACGTTGTGTCCGAGCCCGGCCCTACACATTAACTGGAATTATGAGCCCGAGCCCGATTTCAACCCGACACTTTTTTTAATCGGTGGGCCGTCATAACTGACGTTCTCAACTACAATTCAGACTTGTTTGAACTGCAGAAATCTGTTTAAAATGATCTTAATGAATAATGCAACAGGAGCGAAGCATGTAAACTGCTGTAAGTTTATTCAGAAAGGAACGGATCGCAAATGGATCTGAATAAAGAAACGTAAAAACGTATTTCTCTGTGTTGCCTCGCCCTCAGGGGCAGTCTATGCTTGGAGAAGTAACAAAAGAGGACGTTGAAGGCTGACTATCATCTTTTCTGCCACGGAGAGACTGCTTCATGTGTCTCTTCATCATCCACTTCTCTGTTTTATCAGCTTTCATAGGCGAACAGCGGCCGCACTTAAAGCACTCGACAAAGCCGACACATATGTTGTCACTTCCCACGACTTGATTAAAATGGTTCCATACCTCCGACTTTCCTCCAAACTTGCTCAAAGGTAATTCTCCCGTTTTTCTTTTTTTCTTTACATCCTCCAGCTCCATGTTGCACTTAAGCTCCACCATACAGCCCACAGCCCCGGTGTGATGCGTGCGAGAGGAGGAGACTCCGCGCATTACACCTGTTGCATTTTGTAACTGTAGTCCAACTTGTGTAGACTAACTTTTTGGACACATTTGTTACTTTGGCCTAAATATAGGCTAGCCTATATAGATACTAGTTCTGATTATGGCATAGCTTTCTCTTTTTTTTGTTTTCACCGGTTATGTTCTACATGATATTTGTGGTAAACTGCAACTTTCCTGGGAAAAGCATCTATTTTCAACCATTTTGTATTATGAAGAAGCACTTTATTTTTGTTCCAACTTATTTTATAGCTAGCTACTAATGAGTAGCAATTGAGAACCAGACAATGTTTTTGTTTTTGAGAATTGAACTTAAACTGTGAAAAAGACACTTTAATGTCTCCGTTTGTCATTCTGTATAGCAAAGCAGATCAGAGTAGATCATGATCAGAAACCCGATTAGAAATCATTATGGATAAAATCGAATCGTTTTGAATCGAAAATCTTTTTGAATCGAAAATCGATTTTGAATCTAATCGTGGCCTCAAGAATCGGAATCGAATTGAATCGTGAGATGGTAAAAGATTCCCACCCCTAGTGTGTTATTATAAATCCATAGGCGAGCAAGCTCTGGCCCTAAACATCCAAGCTCGGGCGCGAATCAATCAGTTGTCAGGAAAGAAACCAAAACGTCTCGTAACAAGCTAACGTTAGCTCGTTGGTTAGAATGGGCAAGTTTCTGAAGGTCTGGCCACATATGAGGACAAGTTGGCGGAGGACAATAGAGTACAAACACAACTTACAACACTATTGTGAACTAAATGTGATGAGTATTATTATATATATTATAAAAGTCTTTAAATTTAACTTGTAGAATCATCGAGGTACCCTGTAATTGGAATGTTAATTTTGGTTGTAGTTATTAATTTAATTATTAATTCCAAATTGATAGTTTACTATATTTATATAGTATACTCAAGTCACTTAATTTGCTTTTCTTTATCTTTTCAAATGGTGCCCCAAAAGAGGTGACATAATTTACATGAAATGACATCGAAATAAAGTGCTTGCAAACCAGAGCTGCCCGTGGACGCCTGTCTGTAAATAATGCCGGGAAAAAACTATCGGCGAATGCCGCGTATCAGCCGATGTCGGTACACAAATATCGGCCGGCCGATAAAATCGGTCTATCACTAGTTATGGTTGTCCCTAATTATACTTTGACCTCAACGTAGTTGGTAAATCAAGCCGAGGCCTGGATCTCAACATTACTTCTATAAAATTGCTATCTCGTTTTTGAATGTGTTTGGGGGGAAATGTATATACAAAACCAACATGGAACCAGTGACCACTAATGCAAACTGTGCAGCCCAGTCAGAATTTATTAGAGCGTAGTCTATATCCTTGACGTCCCCCTTCTGGGATTGCTGCGGTGCCGCAAGAAGTCCCGCCGGATGCATGTATTTTCGTTTCCTTCTGCTTTCTTTGTGTTGTAATTTTGCACTCCGGTGGAACTATAGACTACCCATATTAATAATACCTTCCAAAACGGCAGGCATTATGGAACTTGGGGACAGCTCCGATATACCAGACCTATATGATAAGGTTTAACAGAACTATATATTATATCCAAACAAGCCTTAGTGATGAAGTTGAAGATTATATATAATATTTATATAAAAGCATGGCGAGGACCTGTATTTGGACCGTGATGGCACGGTTCCTGGCGTGTTGCCCTCTCTACTGGACCCAATTCAATACATATATCCCAGATCTCAGCTTTAGGGAATTTAAATTGGCATATTAGCCAGTCGTCGTCGTGTCCCTGAAGTTCGGACTGATGATAACTGTATTTCCAGACTTTGACATTTGATGATATATGCACAGTATTTAAAGAGCGATATTTAGTTATTTACACTGCGTTCTGCCGTTATCTAATGGTAGGGTATTTAAATGCTATCCTGTATTCCATGCAGTCGGGCCATCTCTTCCTCCTGCGCTCTATAGCGGACAATGTGATGGCGAGACAGCGCCTATTAAATATTAATAACTTTTTTTATTAAAGGTTTGAGTTGGATTTTACAATGTGTTTGTGGAACAAGCATCACTCAGAACAAGCGCAATAACACTGCTGGATTTAATCTTTACGATAACATGGATGATACGGAGTGAGAAAATGTGCGTGAGGCATCAATACTTGAAAACATTACGAGTAATCATTATTCCCCCATTTAATTTCTGCAGGCTGACTCCAGTTCACCACCTCACCATCTGTGAATTTCCGCCAATTTCCATTGTCCCCAAAATGTGCGTACGCATGGGTCAGAGCTTGCGTGGAGGACCGCACATTCTCCCGTCAATTATTATTATTTTTTTTTTATAAATCGCAATCGCTTGGGGTCCGTCTTCTTCCAGTGCGGCTACATTACTAGTATCCCAGAGATGATAAAAGCAGTGTTCTGGCACTTACTCTGGAGAGGCCTTCTTTCAAGTCCTGACCTGTGTGGAGCGATACCTGGCAGTTGTTCACCCCATCATCGAAAGGGGCAGGGGGATCAAGATCAGAAACCTCAGCATTGGGTGTCTTTGGCTTCAGTGCTTTGGATCAAGCAGTGCAATAACTCTGCAAAATGGCACTTTATCCACCATCGCCCCCTTTTTCCACCTTTTGGCCTCCACGTGGCTTAGAAGATCATCTGGGGAATCGGGGATTGTTTGCTGTTGTCGGGCTTTCTGATTTGACCAATCGTGCTGTAAACGGAGGTTAGGACCTCCTACCTCATAAACACGTGGGACACAGAAAGACATAAATAATGAGTGTAGGTGAACACAAATGTATGAATCAATTTAAAGCAATTGTTTATTCTTGTATTATTGTATTATGTGCATTTATTCGTGAATTTCTTTTATTTATGAATTTACTTACTGAGACTTAAAGTCCATGTTGCAAGTTTAATTTTCCAACGAATTTGTGGTGATTGCTTGTTGGTAATAAACATTTAAACTGTTATTCATGTATTTGATGTTGTTAGGTATCACAAAACAGAATATAACATGAAAAAGTAGGTACTATTTTACAGCGGTTTGTCTTTCCCCCACAATGCATTGCATGACGTCACGTTGGGGAGACGACAGGCGAAAGCCCCGTCTCGGTTCACTGTCCCGGTCACGGTTTCTGCCGCTGGTCTGGCAAAATATGGCTTTTGGTCTCGACCGAGTCAATGTGTCTTTATTATGTGTATAATAATATTGGGGGGGAAGTGAAAGGCAGCTTGGACGGGGATGCTATTCGGCTTTTCACAAGTTTAAACAGCTAGCTAACGATACGCCGACGTTTGCTAACGTTAGCGCAACAGCGTTAGCTTAGACTGCTAGTTAAATACCGGTATTACAACTGCCTTCGGAGCTGCGTCCACGTTGTCAACACAAGACATGTGGCGTTAGTGCTCCTTTTGTATCATACTTTTATTGAATGAAATATTAAGCTTCGCTCCTACGAAATAGGTGTTTTTTTGTAACATTACACACAAAGCTAACTGGCTATAGTTAGCCTGTACGTATGCTAGCGGGATTAGCTAACGTTGCGTAGCCAGCCAGCAACTTCGGCCATCGGCAGTATGTTGCCCACAATCAACCTCTGCTGTTAAAAGCAGTCAATCTGCAGTGATGTTTTGAAATGGTGACACATGGATGTGTTAGCTGTCAAGGTTATCTCACCGAAGCTGCTTGCTGGCTATGCAACGTTAGCTAATGTCCGCTAGCATACGTACAGACTAACTATAGCCAGTTAGCTTCGTGCAACTAGCTAACTAACTAACAAAAACCATCTCGTAGGAGCGAAGTTTAACGTTTCATTCAATAAAGTTATGGTACAAAAGGAGCACTAACGCCACAAGTCTTATGTTGACAACATGGACGCAGATATAGGAAACTCCGAAGGCAGTTGTAATATTTACCTAGCCGGCTAGACGAACGCTGTTGCGCTAACGTTAGCGAAGCGTCGGCGTAGCGTTAGCAAGCTGTCTAAACTTGTGAAAAGCTGAACAGCATCCCCGTCCAAGTAATAAATAAACACCAGGCAAATATGTTGTTACTGGAGCTAGTAGCCTACCATCAAAACGTGAGATATCTAATCATGATATCAATCATATCTACGTGTTTACAACCATCGGGGGATTTCACAGGTGGGACTGGCAAGTTAGCACATAGCTAGCATGATGCCTTGTATTTTCTAGATCTAGATAAGTTTACCGGTACTTATCTGAACTAACGACATGATCACTGTCACTAGATATAAATAAAACATTGACTTTCACTTGGTGCTATTCACGGACAGTAAAAAACCCTCTTCCTCAACCCAGTCAGTCACCATAGTTCTAGTACCAGGCTGATACACGTCTCCCCAACGTGACATCCTCACCGAATTGCGGAAGAAAAAACACTAATACCAAAAACGACAAAAACCTGACAAAAACTGGCCTTTAACACTATTTTGAGACATTTTTAACAATGATATACATATATTGAGTGCTATATGTACCTATTAATCAACAGTGGTGGTTAACTTGCAACATGGGCTTTAAGTCTTTTTTTTTTCATCTTTTTTTTACTCTTTTTAAAACAAACGCAAACTGGACTGGAGAAATACATTTAAAGCATTTCTATAGTCTTTAATTTCTTTGATTTAGTTAAGCATGTATTTATGCATTTATATAGTCATTCTCAAGTCATGTTTTGTCTTACATAATTTTAGACACTCTAGATGTCTTCAAGGCTTTATTTAATGCTTTGAGCATATTAATATGTCCCTAATTGTTGAAGTGATCTATGTGACTACCCTGTTTTTTCTCATTAAAAGTTGAATCCTATGTTGATGGTTGTAACCGTACCGGCGGCCTAGCAGAGGGCGCCAGAGCTTCATCAGTCGCTGGATGCCCAGGCACATAGCCTTCTTTATTTGTGCATACATAAAGAAAAAAGATACCTTAAGTAATATGGCATGCCAACATAAACATCTTTACCAAAATATAAAGATGTGGCTCCTACAAAAGTATCGGCATCAAAATAAACTGGGTAGTTTTCATCTATAAATATACATTGTTTTTTTATTAGTGGATTATATTTTGTTTCAATGATCAGAATATTTAGAGTAACTAAAGCTGTCAGATAAATGTAATGCAGTAAAAGGTACAATATTTCCCTCTGGAATGTAGTGGAATACAAGTAGAAAGTAACTGAAAATGAGAATACTAAAGAAAAAGTACCTCCAAATTGCACAACTACTTGAGTAAATGTACTTAGTTACATTCCACCACTGATCTTATGTTATCTGAAGTGACATTGGTTAGAATCGACTTCTAAAACGATGCCGACCGCCATATAACTCAAGGGTCTTTTAAAAGGCTTTAATTCTGAAAGCCAGCGGAAGTTGTGTTTGTGTTTCCTGGTGTTGCTCTGGACTGTGTGTGTGTGTGTGTGTGTGTGTGTGTGTGTGTGTGTGTGTGTGTGTGTGTGTGTGTGTGTGTGTGTGTGTGTGTGTGTGTGTGTGTGTGTGTGTGTGTGTGTGTGTGTGTGCCTGCCTGCGTTAGCATGTCGGCTGAGCGTAAATACGGACACTAATAATTAGGACAGAGCGTATTATCTAGTCATCTTTGACTCGATCAGAGAGAAATATCCGGATTTAAGGACCTGAAACAGCTATTGACTCTGCGACTAGAGGACATTTGATTGGAGATTTCGAGACAACAACATCCGGATATGAAACGAACATCGATTGCCAACGAAGAACTGGCGTCACTGGATGTGGTTTTAAACTGCGACATGAAGCTGCTGGGAGAAGCAGGTTGGTTGGTTTTCTTTTTTTTCCCTCTTGCGGGAAATGTCTTTTCTAATGATGTGCTCCGTGTTAAGCTAACGTTAGCTAAACCATCCACACAGTCGGTTAGCTAGCAGCTAGCTCAGCTGCTAACAAGTTGTTGTGTTTATGAGGCTTTTTGAAGACTCTTCACATTATTTGTAAAGGGCTGCAACGTAACTAAGTAGACTACATTTAACATTCAACTAACTCGAGATACAGCTTCTGCTACTTTCTACTGTACTACGTGACATTTTGTTTTAGCAATTTAAAGAAATGGCCTGGTGTACTTAGCTAGGTAAACACTGGGTCGTAAACTAAATACAACGTCTGAGAGATTAGCGTCCTTCGCGCGTGTGTGTGTGTGTGTGTGTGTGTGTGTGTGTGTGTGTGTGTGTGTGTGTGTGTGTGTGTGTGTGTGTGTGTGTGTGTGTGTGTGTGTGTGTGTGTGTGTGTAAAATTGACTATTTCATGACAACAGTTGGTTGGAATGACATGGCTAAGACTGTCCAGTATATCAAGGACGTCATTGGAAAAGACAGCTTGCTTTCAATGGCCCTCCCTAAATGAATAAAGGTTCTAGTAATAGAGCCCGACATCTTAAAAATAAAAACTAAGAAACTAGAAAAATAAAACTGAAACAAATCTTCATCTCCCTATTGGAGGCATTTGACTTCATTCAGCATGTTCCCCGGACCCACCCACAAAGAAGGGCATACTTTGTCATATCAAAAGGACTTCATATCACTGCGCCCTGTGTGGTGGATGTTGCTATCTCAGATCATTGTTGTATATTCTTTGATATGTCTGCTTTTCCTGTACAGCTCAAAGTTACCCAAATAGTTAAAAAACGGACCATTAACAATGTTACCATTAAAACCTTTATGGACACCGTACGTAACTCACTGTTATCTATGGCACAATTAATTGAGGACCGTGTGAACAACTTTAACTTGAAAATACGAAATATCATTGATAACATCGCACCTGCTATAACCAAAAAGATAGAAAAACAAAAAGCCCCCTCGAGGAATGGAGCGGTTGTTAGTCAGGGTAAGAGAGAGTGTCGCCAGGCAGAATGAAAGTGGAGAAAAACTAAACTCCATATATATATATATATATATATATATATATATATATATATATATATATATATGACATGTAAATAAAATAAAAGCTTTGTGTTTAATGCATTTTTTGTTGATGTTTAAATGAATTTTAAAACATATAGTATCGAAAAAAGTATCGTTAGGAATCGGTATCGAAACTGAGGTATCGAAATTGGCACCGGATCGAAAAATTCTGAACGATACCCAGCACTACAAACAGGTGCATCTAATATAGGATAATAAATGGAGTGGAGGTGGACATTTTAAAGGCAGACTAACAGGTTTTTGAGGGTCAGAATTCTAGCTGATAGACAGGTGTTCAAAAACTTATTTGCAGCTGTATCATACAAATAAATAGTTAAAAAATCATATATTGTGATTTCTGGATAGATTATGTCTCTCACAGTGGACATGCACCTACGATGACAATTTCAGACCCCTCCATGATTTCTAAGTGGGAGAACTTGCAAAATAGCAGGGTATTCAAATACTTATTTTCCTCACTGTATATATATATATATATATATATATATATATATATATATATATATATATATATATATATATATATATATAAAAATTTAACTTAATCCTACAACAAAGAGATGAAACAGGCCAGACGGTCTTTCTTCTCTAAAATCATTGCTGAAAATATCAAATCAAAGTGCTTTTCTCCACTGATGAAATGAAAAATTTGCTACATTTTTTCAACAACAAATCATAGCTATCAGACAGAATATTAGTGCAGTAAGGCCTACAAATCACCCTATCCTCCAGTTCTCCAGTAATATGACTGCAAATATGACTACCTAGAGGTGGGCGATATATCGTTTAGACGATAATATCCAAATTTTTGTCTGGACGATATGCAAAATTGGGATATCGAATATTTCATAATTTGTACAATCCGACCCCCCAAACATGAAAAGAGCTGAAGGAAGTTAAAGAGAAAACAAATAACGCACACTATAACCTTCTAAACAATTATATGTAGCGATTTTAATACTGTAGGGGTTTGTTTGACTGTATTTTTTGTACAAAATCACGATCGTCCCGCACGAGATTAAGCTGCTACTAGTTCTTACCTTGGGCGTTATGACGTTCACTCATGTCAACAAAGATGGCGGTGCACGATTGTGCAGCGGCTCTCCTGTCGGTGTATATTTATACAAGTACGTACAGCCACACTGAACTAATCAATACAGGACCACGATACAACACAGCCGTTACGAGAGCCTTCCAGGCGGCTCATAACATCCCGGAGGAAATAGCCTGACCGAGCCCTCCAGGTTGTTGTTGGCGCTAGCACGCCGAGCTAGCTATCTACCGGCAGAATGAGAACATAACTCCGGCACGGCCAGAGGCGGAGGACTGCATTTATGTGCACAATGAATGGAGTACCAACTGCAGGATCGTTGCCCAGTAGGGCTCACCTGACCTGGAGCCGTGTCGGTAATATACTGACCATTTTATTTACTACGAAAACAGCACACTGCCGTCTACATAGCCCCCGATGCTAACGTTAGCAAAAGTTTGGTTCACTGCTAACCATAGTGAACAAACTGCAGCGCGATCACCTGGATACGGAATACAGGGGACTTTTACAAGGCGTCCTTAAAGTCTGTTCCCCTCCAGCTTTCTCCCAGCATGTAGATTGTGTTACTAGAGGGAAGAACACACTAGACCATGTATACTCTAACATCAAAAAAGATACAGAACTGCACCTCTCCCTCACCTGGGCCAGTCAGATCACATCCAACTCCTGATCCCAGCATAAATCCCGGTCAGAAGGACTATACAGCCAAGTAGGACTATAGGAATCTAGTCTGACCCGGCCCTGTCCCAGCTCCAGGACTGCTTCCAATAAGGACATGGTTGTGTACAATATGTTACAGAACAGAGCCCTCTGTTTATTGTTATGATTTCATCTTGCTTGTACATTTTCCCAAGAGAACCACTGAAATAGCCTCCGAACAGCGCTTCTTTTAACTTCTAGAAGGATTTCAAAATATAGAGATATTCATTTTTGTCAATATCTCCCACCCTTACTGCTACCATGCCTTATTTTCTCCCCATTGACCTCAAAAAATTAAATGATACTGTTGGACAGCTCAGGTCCTGCACCTGCTGCTTGGACCATCTCCCCACCCCATTTTTTAAAAACGGTTTTTAACTGCTTAGCACATGAGGTATTATAAATTACAGGCAATTCTTTGTGTCCATTGGGGATTTTGTCTCGAACAAATAGGGCATTATGTGTGGAGTTCCCCAAGGTTCAATTCTTGGACCATTATTGTAAATCTCTAAATACTCCCACTTGCACATGTTATAAAGAAACATAGAAACTATGCACAGCTGTACATATCCCCATCTCCTGATGACATGCATCCCATACACTCCCTCATTCATTGTATTTATGATATCAATATGTGGATTGGTCAAAGAACTTCCTACAACTAAACAAGGATAAAACTGAAATACTTATCTTTGGTTCTAAGTAGAGCTGGGCAATACATCGATATTATATCGATATCGTGATATGAGACTAGATATCGTCTTAGATTTTGGATATCGTAATATCACAATATGGCAATAAGTGTTGTCTTTTCCTGCTTTTAAAGGCTGCATTACAGTAAAGTGATATAATTATAGGGAATTTACCAGACTGTTGTAGCTGTTCTATTATTTGCCTTTACCCACTTAGTCATTATATCCACATTACTAATGATTATTTATCAAAAATCTCATTGTGTAAATATTTTGTGAAAGCACCAATAGTCAACACTACAATATTGTTGCGGTATCGATATCGACGTATTTGGTCAAAAATATCGCAATATTTGATTTTCTCCATATTGCCCAGCCCTAGTGCTAAGGCTCAAAGACAAAAAGTTGCGGCTCATCTCAGTTCTCTGTCTCTGGAGAGCAAAAAAGCGAAGCCATGAATCTGGGCGTAATGTTAATGTTGTAACTGTATGCATCATATCCATCAAGTCACAAAATCAGCTTTCTACCATCTTAAAAATATTTCTAAATTAAGGAGCTTCCTGTTAGGGCTGGGCGATAAAACGATAACGATATGTATCGCGATAGACACGTAATCAATATCAATAGAAAATGCTGTCGATAAAACATTCGATAACTTGTTTTTCTTCTTCGGAAGAAACCAGAAGTTGCCAAGCAAGTTTGGTTGCATGAACAAAGGCACTCACTCTCTGGTTACCTAGCAACGTAGGGAGTGACACTCTAACAGCCAATCATGTAACAGTATCATGTTTGGTTGCGCCACATCGCTGTCTCGTGTTGGATTCTACAATAACAGAACCGGCGGCGTGAAGCGATAAGTGGAAAGTGAGTGCCGCAGCGAGTGGTCTGCTGCACAAGCAGCAGAGCACCATGGAGAGGTACTCTGCATCAGCGCCTTACTAAACGCTACAAAGAAATAACGAAGGCAGACATGCTGGGCACTGTCCAGGAGCCAGGTTACCAACCTAGCACTAAACCTGCAGAAAATAGTTCTTCTCAGGTTTCAGGTTTCTCTATGTTTATATTTAACACTTTGCAACATTTTATTACACCTTATTAAGCAGTTCTTACTTATTCTTTCTTCACTGTGATTTTAGACCTTTGTTTACATTTTAATTATTTGAGTGATTTCCATGGTTGTGTTGACATTTCTGCTTTTATAACTGAGGGGATTATAATCACAGGAAGGTTAAGTTTAAAATAAAAATGTTTAAATTTAATATATTTTTCTCCTGGTCCTTATTTTAAATAGGTCATAAAAAATAATTATCGATATCGACCGATATGAAACACTTATATCGTGATACAGTTTTCAGCCATATCGCCCAGCCCTACTTCCTGTCAAAAGCAGACTGAAAAATTGATTCACGCATTTATAACAAGTAGATTAGATTACTCTAACAGGTTGTTCACCGGCGTGCATGCATGTTCTATACGTTTTGTATATATTTTACTCTGTTTAATTGAACAAATATTATTGTACGTCGCTTTTGTACAAAGCACATTGTGTTACATTAACCTGTGCTGTAGAAATAAAGTTTGATTGATTGATGGCTCTATAACCTATTTATATTCTAAACCTTTTTTTTACCTAGCATACGCTGGTCCCCGCTTCTTGTTAGAAAATAAAAGCAGTTTTGGTGTTCTGCCGAACAAATGTAAAGGCTGACTAAATTTGACGGAACAATTAAGTTTTTAATGACGCGATCAAATAGCAACCAGTGTAAAGTGATAAATAAATGTTTATAAATGCAGCAAACATATCGGCAGTGTGAAGGTACTGTCAAATCTGTGAAAAAACTGCAATATTTAATTATTCCGATTAGGGATGCACCAATACCAATATTTTAAGATCAATTACTTGTACAGACTTACATTTGGGTACTTGCTGATACCGATACAAGTACTTAACAATCTCTCTAGTGTCCGAGAGTGTTTTCAGACACACTGATGATTTTGGCCTTCTCTAATATTGTTGTCAATTAGAACAAAGCAGTATTTTCAAAGTACCATGCCTTTTTTTTCTATTCAAAGCTCAGTTCCTGGGCCTGGACATTTCCCCGGGCTAGTGTCAATAAAATAAATCATATAATTCCTGATATCAAAATACCGAGTGATGTTCAGAAAGAATGAAGAATGCAAGTAAAATCCTTTTTTAAAGCATAAAAAAACATCCGCGAAATTGCATTCGCTAAACCCACCACACTCCATGTAAATAAACAGTCATTTTAGCATCGTAAAATACACTTCATTCTAAGTCGACAGAAACAAGATAAAACTATGAAAAGTCATTTTGAGTCGTCTTTCCACTTTTCCAACCATCACAACTCTAGTTATGGTTGAAATAAACACATAGTTAACCGATTTACATGTGAAAATATGTTTGCTCTATGTACGCTAAAAGTATCGCTTTTTTTAAATGGAGTCTGGTGGGTTTAGAGCTAGGGACTTCAGAGCTGTTTTCTGGTTGAACAGAAAAGTCTCAAAGAGGTTTTAAAGGTCTATCTCTGAAGGGATCCATTATGGAAAGGATCTTACTCATTAACACAGGGGTCTCAAACTCGCGGCCGATAGTTTAATGTTAGTGCGGCCCGCGAGTTTTATATGTATGGTACTTTACAGTGTTGTATGCGGAGCTGAACGAACCCACCAATCACGGTGGGGTATATGGCTCTCGGGGGCGGGACATCGGCCGGCTTGATGCAAGCACAGAAACATTTCTCAATGAGTGAAAGTTACAGCAGCGTTGCCATGGAGTGTTTTCTTCCGTGCCTGCTGGCTGCCTCGTTTCTATTGGGCACACGCGGACATTCGTCCCAGCGCGCTGCGTTCACAACACTTCACTTATTTTAAGTTGCTGCCCAGGACATTATACGTATATGTGTATGTAAATATAACGAGGGGTTAAATTGGGCCGGGGCTCTCCGGGGCTCGGCCCCGGCACATAATCCTGCTCGTTTGTCCAGATGTGCCTTCTTGCAGTCTAAATATGTCACAAAAATATTTATGAAAGTGATGCTTTTGAAAACATGATATTTGAATGATGATGATACATGAATAAATGACATTTGTTTGAAATGGCATCACTCGGCGGAGCTGAGATGAGAACAATCAGAACACGGCAACAACCCGCCCAGAACTGCAGACATTTCACCACCGCGGGTCAACTACATAACGCCAAAGTGTCTCCGTCGGTAGGATTAACAGATAAAATGTCTTCTCATAAAGCTAAAACCCCGTTCGCCACCCCCACCGGCCGCTACGAGTTCATGTCGCCGACCAAGCCGTTGAACCAGTCCTCACTGTCACATCTCCTCCAGCAGTAGGGCTCCGAGCCGGCCACGGCTCGCCTCCGAGCATCAGAGAGCCCCACTTGGTGCCGTGTGTGTGTGTGTGTGTGTGTGTGTGTGTGTGTGTGTGTGTGTGTGTGTGTGTGTGTGTGTGTGTGTGTGTGTGTGTGTGTGTGTGTGTGTGTGTGTGTGTGTGTGTGTGTGTGTGTGTGTGTGTGTGTGTGTGTGTGTTAGTAAAGAGAGAGAATGGGAGAAGAAGTTTGTGTGAGGTGGACTTGGTCACCACAGACTTAAATCTTCTTATCTATACTGTCATATGCTGCATGTCTGTCTCTTCATGTGGCACATTATGTTTGGCACATTGTATGGGTCACTTCTTATATCATAACAAGGTAATACAATATGTAATCAAGTGATGACCTACTAACAGTAATGTAAATGCTAAATGCCCAAATACCTGTTGATACTACAACAATGCAGAGTATAGGCTCTTAACTTTGCAGTTTTGCACATATCATGTAAGACTCAATTTCTCCATTTCTTTGCACAAAACTCTCCAGAAAGTGCCATTTCACGGTTTATTTTTCAATTTTCTTTCCCAGGGGGGTATACCCCCGGACCCCCCTAGAATATATATGTACATATATATTTATACATACACATCAATGGCACTTAGAGAGTTAATATGAGGTCTCTCTCTCTGACAAAGTAAATTAAAGTGATGCGTACGCGGCGGGATAAAAGAATATAAATAATAAAAATAAAGAGATTTGAGAAGATTGGAATTTTTTTAACAAAGCTTTTCTTGTGGAAAACCTGATGCGGCCCAGCCTCACCCATACTCTGCCTCCAGCGGCCCCCAGGTAAATTGAGTTTGAGACCCCTGCATTAACAGAAAGGTCGACCTCCTTAGAAATCCTTTCCATAATGTTATCAGACACTTAGAATATTAATCTGAGCCTGTCAGCGGCAAAACAAACACTTCTGTGAAGGTAAATACAAGCTGGACAATTGCCCTATTAACTTAGATTGTAGCTTATTTCGCCACTGCTGACTGCAGCGGACTCACTTAATACTGGACCAACGTCAAAGATTGTTGTTCCCATCCGTCACTTAGACATAACAGTAGTTACTGGTCATTGACTGGAAAATAATTATGAGGACCCATAATTCCTATTGTCTCCGGTCAGAATTCCCTCTGCACAATTTGAATTGTGTTAAAATAGGCTACAGTGATTTTCATATCTTTCATTCTATTAAAACAATAAACAATCATATTGTTTTATTTAGAAATGACCTTTAGACTGTAGCTTATGTGATAAGGGAAAAACGTTGCGTTCTCGCTCTGATTGAATGCAGTAGACTTGCGTAGATTTACAGCAAACAAGCCTCCAGTTTGCCAGCAGAGAGAGACTTCTCCCTGCAGAACCGCATCAAAACAGCGCAGGGGCTAATGTGCATCGCAAGTTGCAGAAAGACACCTGTTTACAATTATTTTTATTCTAGTGTGCACTTGATCATTTTATGAGCCAGTTTGTTTGTACTGTAGTTTGTATGATTTTATTTCCTCAGCCTAGCGAATGGAAAATATGCCTATTTGAATGCAGATCAGCACAATTACATGCATTGATATAATTCTTTTGCCCTCTCTGCCTATAGCAAGTAGCCTACATTTTAATAAAAATAGTATAAATCTACATCCCTTAATGATATTATTCTTTATATATAGCCTGTCTATCAATTGTTTTAAAGCGCACTAAACATGGAAAATATTGCACTCAAGTGTTTCTACCGTTTATCAGTACAGTTAATCCCAGGGGAAGCTACAACACTGCAAGCAGAGTGCTCCAATCAGCCTCTGAGCCTGTAGTGAATCGTTGGCGCTGTCACGCATGCACTACTTCAGGGAGGAGGGGCTGGAGGCCGCTGGTCTAGTGCACCATGGCTGTATTAAAAGAAAGGTGTTCACTATAAATTTTATTTTTATTTTTAACCTTTTTATTTATTAGGGCTGTGTATTGGCAACAATCTTACGATACGTATCGCGTTACAGGGGTCACGATTCAATGTATTGCAATATATGTCGATACTGTGCGTAAAGTATAATTTTAGAAAAACTAATATTTAAAAAAAGACATGATGTTCATAAAAGTCAAAGACGTTTACTTTAGGTAAACAATTCAGTACACAGAAAATCAAATTTGTATATGCTAAAGTAGGCCAAAGTTCAGCCATAGCTACGTTTTTAGCTTTTAGCCAAAAGTAAGGCACTACTAGGCACTGTTAGGCAAGGACACTAGTGGTGCGTCTCAGCATAGCCTTCTAGAGGATTCTTTCAACCTGGGGGGGTCTGAATTAGGGATTTAACGATTACCGGCATAACTGTACACCACGGTAAAAATGTTGGTAACAATTACCGTTTTCACACTAAAATGTCATTTCTATCAGGGTGGATTACCACGGTGTGGAAACAGCGTGTTCCCAGCTTCATCCAAGGCTCCTGAAGTTGCCGCGCGGGCGCACCGCTTAGCCTACAGTGCATTTCTTGAAGTTTGAATGATGGCGGAAAGAGCGCTCAGGACATTTATCAGCCTTGTAAAGAAAAAAAAAAGGACATAGTAACACTTGCTCTGAGATGATTGAACAATCAATGACGAGAGTCATCGCTTTGATCTCCTGCCAATCACTCGCGTTCAGACAGGAGAAGGGGACAGAACAGCAGCTGTAAACAGACTTTTTTTCTTTATCATTCCTTTCCCGTTTTCGGACTTGTTGAAGTGATGTGTGTATGTGTAGCCCAGAATGTAACCTAAAACTATTCTGTAGCTTGCTACACTGACATGGGTTTTACTGCATCGTTATTTGTGTAAACGTTAAAGCTGCATGTATTCAAATTTCAGTAAGTGTTCTGCTACATAAGTTAAGCCCGTGTTACGACGTAACATTTATTTATATATATATATATATATATATATATATATATATATATATATATATACATATATATATATATATATATATATATCTATATATCTATATACATATATATATATATATATATATATATATATATATATATATATATATATATATATATACATATACATATACATATACATACAGTACAGGCCAATTGCTGTGTTTATTGCATAGCTGATAGATGTGCCTATTGTTTAATATTACTTGTGCAGCCATGTGTTGATATTCAGGTTGTGTTAGGGCAATTTTCTAGTAAGGTGCAATCACCAGTAAACAGCCTAGCGCTGTGGAGCCACGTGCTTAGCTATTAAAGGTGTATTACACGGTTTGCTCCGTTAAGGATATGTGTGCTGTAATGTATGTGGCTTATTCTCAGTTTGTGTTACTGAGCAATATGTTACATTTATGTTCATTGTTACAGAGAAATGAATGTAGCCTAATTCTTAGTATTGTTTCTTGGTATATGCTGGTTAGCGATAACATTTAGTTTTGGTAAATAATGTTTATAGTAAGTCAGATGCTTATTAATGTGCATTATTATTTCTTTATATTTCAGAACAACATCCAACTTCACATGTAACGTCAAATACAACTTCATAGTTAACTTCACGTTCGAGTTCTAAGTACATCTTCCTGGATCTCAAAGTCAGACACATTTTCAATCGTTTTTTACAAGCCTATTGCCTATATTTTTGTAATATAATAAACACTGTTGCACCTTTTGAAACAATTTCAGCTTGTGTAGGCCTACCAGTGCTTTCTGAACATATTGAACACACTTTTAAAAATACCGCAATTATACTGAAAAATTGGATCATTTTGGTCACTATAACTGTGAGGTAAAATTTTCATACCGTTACATTACTAGTCTCAATTTACCTGGGTGGGGCACCCAACTAGAAGCTTTAGTATAGGAAACACTGCTCCCACAGACACCACTTTTTCTCAACTGCCTGAAATGCCTGAACCACGTTCCTGTTTCAAATTCCTCCATTAGTAATGTCACTGATTGAGAATGTATTTGTATTTTTTGTATTTATTATAAGGATCCCCATTAGCTGACGCCTAGACGACCAGCTATTCTTCCTTGGGGTCCAAAGAAAGAATGCCAGCCCAGTTCTTCATATGTGCTGGCCATTTAGAATTTGATTGACCAATCACAACAGAGTGGGCCAAGAGCCAAAAGGTCAGACAGAGGGTTTCAGGTAGAGGAGCTGTAGCAATGGGCATTATGAGAAACATAATGCTTTTTTAAACAACAACAAAGCATGTAAAAGTATTCTGGTAGACCCCAAGTGTACAAATAGGATGCTGAAAAGGAGTATTATAGGGTCTCTTAAAACTTTCTTGTGTCAGCAATAGAGGCAGTAATGTTTTTACTGTACGAGACTCCCACCGCCTCAAAACCGACTGAGAAGTCTGATCGTCACCGACATCACTGGCCATCGCAGTTTCACGTCTTTGTTTCTCCAAAAGTTGAATCAGTCTCAAGTTGTTGTTACTACAGTTGTTACCAAAGTAGCGTTAACTTAGAGCCAGCATGGCAAGTGCATTGAGTGGGTGACCTTAGTTAGTAAGTGGTCAAGCAAGGAGAGGTAGCAGTGTCGGAGTGAGAGTTACTTAGTGTATGAGTGCTGGCTGTGTGAGGAAAAGCAAGAGGGGGGGGGAAGAGATAAAGATGGCAAAGATGCTGTAAAGTGAGTTAGCCGTGAACAATAAAGCAACAAGCTACTCAAGACACGGTGGATCATCTGATGTTACTGCCGGTAAAGTGAAGGCTGTTAGCCCCCAAAATGACATCGGCCCTGGAGGGAATGTCTCCCCTGTGCTTCCTGACCAGGGTCTGGACGCCCAAACAGGAAACGTGTAACACAGAATTATATAAGGGGAAAAACAAAAATGAATATTCAAATGCCAAAATTGAATGCATACCCAACCAATGAATAGCCAATTTAATCTAATATTTGGTTCCGGGCCCAGTGCTCTATGATGGACTTTTTGGGAACCCAGGTAAAGCAGGTGATGTCATTATGAGCCTGTGTCCTTTTTTGGGGCGTCACCGTTTTGAATTTAAACCTAAAATCCACCAAAATGAGCTTTTAATTTCAAAGTCATAGGGCATTCATGTGCTGCCTCTTGTTATTTTCAGCGTCAGAGCTGGAAAAAAATGTCGTAAATCGTAGATTTGGAGATTCATGACACTAGTCCTTATGAGAGTGAATAAAGTTAATTAGCAAAGTATAGATACAATTCTGTTTGGTTTGTGTTTCAGCTTTCCCTTCAGATGTCCAGAAAGTGATTGTTGGCGAAGAACATCAGCAGGAGTGGAGCTCCAGTCTGGACCAGGAGGACACAAAGCCCCCCCACATTAAAGAGGAACAGGAGGAACTCCAGATCAGTCAGGATGAAGAGCAGCTTCAAGGACCGGAGGAGGCTGATGCCACCAAGTTCACATTCACTCCCGTCTCTGTGAAGAGTGAGGATGACGAAGAGCATCCTCAGTTCTCACAGCTTCCTCAAAGCCAAACTGTAGATATGAAAACTGGAAACTTGTCTGAACCCGAGACTGATGGCGGTGAATGGAAGGAGACCGGAGAACCTCCGTCAGGTTTAAACTCTCTGAATAATGATGAAGTCCCTGTTGGTGATTCGACATGTGTTACTGGTGAAGAACCAGTAAGCTGCTTTGAGTGTGGGAAAATATTTGGCAGCAGTGGACGCCTGAAGAGACACATGAGATCTCATACAGCCGAGAAACTATTCAGCTGCTCAGTCTGTAAGAAAGCTTTTATAAAGAGTGGTCATTTACAGTCACACATGAGAATCCACACAGGGGAGAAACCATTCAGCTGCTCCATCTGTAAGAAAGCTTTTACAGAGAGTGGAAGTTTAAATAGACACATGCGAATCCACACAGGAGAGAAACCATTTAGCTGCTCCATCTGTAAGAAAGCTTTCATAGATAGCGGACAGCTGAAGAAACACATGAGAATCCACACAGGAGAGAAGCCATTTAGCTGCTCAGTCTGTAAGAAAGCGTTTGCAGACAGTGGACATTTACAGAAACACATGAGAATCCACACAGGCGAGAAGCCATTTAGCTGCTCAGTCTGTAAGAAGGCTTTTACGGTGAGTGGACATCTAAAGGCACACATGAGAATCCACACAGGAGAAAAACCATTTAGCTGCTCCGTGTGTAAGAAAGCTTTCACAGAGAGTGGACATTTAAGGGAGCACATGAGAATCCACACAGGAGAGAAACCGTTTAGCTGCCCTTTCTGCAACAAAGCTTTTAGTAAAAGTGGACATGTACAGGCACACATGAGAATCCACACAGGAGAGAAGCCATTTAGCTGCTCTTTCTGTAGCAAAGCTTTTAGCAAAAGTGGCAATTTACAGACACACATGAGAATCCACACAGGAGAGAGCAGGAGAGAAAATGAATGAGTCTTTAAAGGGTATGCGAGATGTCATACTCTCTGGGTCATGAAAAATTGTTAAATACAATAATTAAAGTGTTAGGCTTTAAAATGTCTTAAATAAGATTTTGAGAGGTCTTAAAAATTGATAGGATGAAGAAGTTAATATTACTGTAGGGTTCCGTGAAACGCCATAGTATAAAGGCAACAGCTGCTTTTGGTTGTGGCTCTTGGCTCTTCCTTCACTTCAGAAAAATCAACAACTCTACTGCATCTCTCTAGCCTGACAAGCCAGACTCGCATCAAGATGTTGGGTCTGTGAGCACACCATTGGCAGGGCTCAATCCGAGGGGCGGGCTAAATGGTTGTCTTTCAAAATTCACTCTGCACGCAATGGGAAAACGCTACAACCAACCAGTGCAACGAAGAAGGTAGCGGAGCTAGTTGATGGATTAAACTTTTGCCGTATCCGGTCGGCAAAACTCCGCACACATCTTCCCTTTTTAAGAATGACTTCAGTGCCGTTCTTTGTTCTTTTCTCAAAGAAAAGCTGAACTCCAAGTCGTCCAGATTTCGAAAGACCGCTGTTCGCCAACAGCAGCAGCAGCCATCTTCTGTGTTTTTGAAGTAGCATTCAGGCGGAACCGTCGCCACTCTGCCATCATTACGTTAAGCCCGCCCACCGACTCTATACATGATGTGATTGGCCTGACTAGAGTTTGGTTTTTCCAGCTTGCAAGCCAACGGAAAGTTGCTAGACGAACCTGGCTGCAAATGACCTTTGCTGCCGCTAAGTAGAGCCCTGCACGGGCCAAAATCAGTTCTATTCAATTTTATTTATAGTATCAAATCATAACAAGAGTTATCTCGAGACACTTTACAGATAGAACAGGTTTAGACCACACTCTATAATATACAAAGACCCAACAATTCCAGTAATTCCCCCCAAGAGCAAGCATTCAGTGCGACAGTGGTGAGGAAAAACCGGTTGGGGGTATGATGAGCAGTGGCAATAACAGTCACAATAAAGATAATGGAACGGTGACTAGAATTAGTAGTTGTAGTAGTTCATGGCATAGCAGGGCAGAGCATAGCAGGGTGTAGCAGGGCGCAGCAGGGTACTGCGGAGCGTAGAAGGGTGTAGCAGGGTGTAGCAGGGCGCAGCAGGGCACTGCGAAGCGTAGAAGGGTGTAGCAGGGCATAGCAGGGTGTAGCAGGGCGCAGCAGGGCACTGCGGAGCGTAGAAGGGTGTAGCAGGGCGTGCAGCAGGACCACGGCGACAGCTGCAACCATGATTTTGGTGCCACACTAATCCAAGGAAACATGCTGGGCGTAAAAAACTAAACGTAAGAACTCCGGGGAATAAGCTCCCCAGTGCCAGGTTAGGAACAAGCCTTTCTGGGACGTGGATGCACACAAATGGAAAGAGTTCTCCGTTGAACCGTGGCCTACTGAAAGTAGCCCAATACAGATATTCTTCTCCAGCAGTTGACACGAGTGTCTGCTTAGAGTAAACCAGTTAGTATCACTGACTTGGACAACGTCCACCAGCTAACCGGAAACAACTGAAGAGCAAAAGAAGTTAGCACCAAGCTAACGACAAGGACTGAAGCTGACAGCTTCCTCCAGCCTGCACGATTGGATACGACCCAACAGTCTGCATAGCAACAGCGATACCATAGCAACAGCAGTTTTGTAAATTTGTAAACTGTTTAACTTCTGTTAATGTACCGTATCAGTGTATCCCACAGGTTGAGAATTTACTCGTGGTTGTGGGTGGCGCAGAATGTGACGGCGTGGCATGTGATTGCTGTGTTCTGTAATAAACTAGTCAAATGAAGGTTTCTGAACAATTTTTTGGAAAACAAAGTCTGCATTACATTAACCGAATTTTTTTAAAGAATAACTATTTACATATCAAACAAAAAAAGACTTAACAATGATAGGTGAAATTATTGCGACAATATTCTTCATCTTCATCTTTGTTTTTCCTGCATCAGCAAAACCCGTGTGCAGTTACCTATTGATCATAATACCTTCTTCTGATGGAGTAAGGTCTGGCTACACCTCAGGTGCATTCTGGGATAGGAGAAAAAGAAACGCAAATGTATTTTATTTTGTCCATTTTGTCTTTTTACACCCCTTTAACTTCGAACGAAAATGGGGTTGTAAGATATTGTTTGAAAAAAAAATCTTACGAAATTACAGCAACACTCGACCAGCCTTTACAGTTACAGTTAGCTGAGATGATGTTATTATGAGCAGAGTACAGCGCATCGTGTGAAAACGGTCCTTTAAGCGCCCGTTATACAGTCGAGTTTAGCCGGCAAAAAGTGAGCATCCTGCGGCGACGACCGTTAAGGAAATTTGCCCGGGTCCGATTTTTCTCGCAAAGATAATAAAATGATTTACGGCAGGCAGACCGGCGCTACAGTCACACATTCTGACGTGTCACAGATTTCGGTGTAACACCGGAAAAGCCTGTGCTAGCATATCCAGACAGGGAAAAGGTAGCAGGAGATTTATTTATATAGGCCTTGTTGTGTTTAGGGATAGCCTCGTGAGACCGTCCTGATCTTGCGAGCTCCAGTTTTCCACTCGCAGATCAGTCTGGCATCTTGAGGCAGAGAAAATTTGGAGTCGTTAGCCACACGACCGGGCCAATCAGCGTTGGTTTTGTGGCGGGTTAGGTGGTGATATACAGATGGTTTATCCAATCAGCTTACCAGTATTTTCAGACAGCGGTCCGGGAACCTGAAAGGGTGTCTTTTATTCCTAAATTCTCGTTACACAAACGGCAAATATCCTTTACCGAAATGTTGCCTGCTTGCTGAGCTAACGAGCTATGCTTTGCCTGCAGCAGCAGGGGCGGGCTTGTGGTTGTATTTTCATACGCTTCGTGGATCTGATTGGTTGATTTGGCCCGTCTATCACCAACATAGGTGATAGACAGATGCTTCATCCAATCAGCTAACCAGCATTTTCACCCCTTTCCAAAAGTTCTCCAACGGAAAGTTCCCAGATGGATATGCCGAGCAAATGCGAAGCAATCCATCTGGCGGAGTCAGGTTAGTTTAGGGATGCACCGAACCCAGATTTTTGGGGTTCTGCCGAATACCGAACCCACTGGGTTCTAACGTACGGCAGTACCCGAACTCCGTCAAAAAGCCCAAAGTTCGGCCGAATTCCGAACCGAACTCTGGGTTCGGTGCATCCATAGTTGTGTTTTAATTTTTTTTTTAGAAGTTATCTGATGTAGCTATGGCTGAAAAGGCAACTTAACAAAGAACTTAAAGCTAAAAGGGGGAGTGACAGACTACAGGAGAAAACCCAAGTCAATTTTGGTCCGGTGCAAGCCATGATGTCTCTCTCTTTCTCATGGGTGGGCCAAATTCTCTGGGCGGGCAGAGCAGAAAAAGGGGAGGGAACCTTCCAGATTGGCCCATCTGAGCTTTCATTTTCTGCTAGCGCTAGCATACTAACGGTTAGCACCCTGGGCCCCTCGTTTCGGCCAGTAACGTAGAAAGCCGTGCAGATTTTGAACAGCTCACCCGGAGACTGAAGGCAGGAAACCACGTTTTTTTCCAACGTTTGAATGCGTGTGGAAGCACCAGAGACACAAAATAACACCCCAAATCCCAGGAAAAGTGATATTTTCATAATATGGGCACTTTAATAATGTCAGGTGAGGGTATTTAACTTCTGAAATAGATGTAACAAAAGTTCACTATTTAAGCTAGGATTTCAGAAAATCTGATGTGTGGTTGGCTTTTTTTAATTGACCTGAATATGATGTACTAACCACTGGTGGATAACGTATTCAGATTGTTTATTTAAGTTATGGTGTGCGTACAGGTAAAAGTTGGCCGCTCCTGATTGCGGCCAAGCTGGTTCACCTGCTCCCAGCTGCACACCTGCAACCTATCCACTAATCAACGCTGCACCGTAGCAACCACTCACTGCTGGCCACATCCTCGTCTCAGCTATAGAGTGGTAGTGGCACCGTGCAGCCACTAGAATTGTGCATTCCAGTTTATTTCCTTGTGTATTCCGTCTGATTTAATTCTAACCTGCTTTACCTGTGCCATAGAATCTCTGCCTGTCTGCCTACCAGGGGCGGATCTACTTTTGTTATACTTATTAGCTACATGGACCTACAGTGTAACGTTTTGCAAGGCTAACCAGAGCTTTTCACGTCTTGACTCTTGCAGGCCACAGTACAGTTGGAAAGATTAGCTGAGGCCTTCTAATGAAAATGAAAGCTAAAAGTGGGGATGTTGCCGGCTTTCTTGCAAAAGGACGACAAGTACGAGGGAAATGAAGTAAGGAGAAGGCAGTGACCTGGAGAGACAAGGAGGGTCAGGGCAGGAGAAGGCCACAGAAGGGGATGACGAAATAAGTGAAGGAGAAAAGGGAAAAGAAGAATTGAATGTGAGGGAGGAAGAGGAGGCTGCAGATTCATAAAGAGTAACAGAGGACTGGAGTGATCAGGGGGAGGCAGAGGGAGATGACACATGATGAAGAGGGTAGACCTGCAGTTACCCCTGTACCACGTGGTATGTCTTTATTCTCCTTCCATATAACTTGCAGTAGAGTAGCATAACATGTTTTCAGTTCATGTCTATTTTCTGTTGTATATGTTCTAGGGTTAGCAGGGTGGCCGCGGGTCCTTAAAAAGTCTTAAATCACTTTTCCTAAAAATAAGGCCTTAAAAAGTATTAAATTGTCTTAAATTCAGATTGGATAGGTCTTAAATATATTTGTGTCATGTCACCGCAAGAAAACAGGCAATCTGTTCTGCCAGCCAGGTCGAATATTTTTTTATGCAAGGTAACGTAACCCCATTTGTCAGAATCAGAATCAGAATCAGAAAAGCTTTATTGCCAAGTACATTTTTTACACATACAAGGAATTTGTTTTGGTGTCGTAGGTGCATGTCACACATTATCTAAAATAAGTTAAACAAACAGGTTAACAGAACAGACAATATAAGTATAAATATATAAATATATGTGTATATGTACACACACAGGATGTAACATAATAAAATAAGAGTAACAGTTAAGATAAAAAAAGAGCAGATTAAGTACAGTGGCATGTAGAGCCAGAGGTGGGTGTGGAGAGAGTCAGGGTGGGTTCCGGGCCTTGTTAATAAGGCTAGTGGCGGAGGGGAAAAAAGCTGTCCTTGTGACGTGAGGTCTTGGTCCTGATGGACCTCAGCCTCCTGCCAGAGGAGTAGCTCAAAGAGTTTGTGTCCGGGGTGGGAGGGGTCAGCCACAATCTTTCCAGCACGCTTCAGAGTCCTGGTGGCGTAAAGGTCCTGGAGCGGTGGGAGATTGCAGCCAATCACCTTCTCAGCTGACCGAATGACACGCTGCAGTCTGCCCTTGTCCTTGGCAGTGGCAGCAGCGTACCAGATGGTGATGGAGGATGTGAGGATGGACTCAATGATGGCTGTGTAGAAGTGCACCATCATTGTCTTTGGCAGGCTGAATTTCTTCAGCTGCCGCAGGAAGTACATCCTCTGTTGTGCTTTCTTGACGAGGGAGCTGATGTTCAGCTCCCACTTGAGGTCCTGGGAGATGGTAGTTCCCAGGAAGCGGAAAGACTCCACAATGTTAATTGTGGAGTCACTGAGTGTGATAGGGGCAGGTGGGGCTGAATTCTTCCTGAAGTCCACAACCATCTCCACTGTCTTTAGAGCGTTGAGCTCTAGGTTGTTTTGCTTGCACCAGGTCACCAGGTGGTCAGCCTCCGACCTGTAAGCGGACTCGTCTCCATCAGAGATGAGTCCGATGAAGGAGGTGTCGTCCGCGAACTTTAGAAGCTTGACAGACTGGTGACTGGAAGTGCAGCTGTTGGTGTACAGGGAGAAGAGTCATTGTACATGACCAATCGGCTATCCTAACCTTAACCGAGGTCAAATGCCTAACCCCTACCAATCGAGCTGCTTCGTGGGCGGGTCTTGGCGTGGCCATAGTCAGTAGGATTTGCAATTTCGCCGCATACAGGTAACACAGCAATGGTTCATAGCCACCTAGAAACAGGGGGAAATGGAAGTTCAATTACAAATTGCTTGAAAACAACGAGTATTATTGGTTAAGATCGATGCCTGGGAATGTTTATGAAGCGAACTGCGTTATGCGTCGGAAGAAATTCAAACTTAGTAAACTACGTACTACGTAAAGGCTTGCCAGCAGCCCGTAATTGCTAGTTTCTGCTACACCATTTCTACTGCTAGCAACGATGTCAACGCTACAACGCTGGATGTTAGGATGGGAAATCCACAGCCAACAATGCCAGCTGACCTCCGAGCAATTTGTGGCTCTATGCCAACACTCCGAGCAGAGGTGAGTTGGGTGTTGAGGACTGTGACAAGCCACAATTCCTACAGGTCTAATGACGGGATTGAAGAAGTGTTCAAAGCAATGTTTCCAGATTCGGGGCTTGTACAGTCATTTACCTGTGGAAAGGACAAGACCAGATACGTTAACGCTAAATTTGGACTGGCGCCATATATCAAAAAATAACTCATCACCTAAGTCCAAAAATGCGGTGCGTTTGTAATTATGTTCGACAAGACACTGAACCAGACAACCAAAAACAAACAACTGGACTTGCATGTGCGTTATTGATTAAATGACAAGTGGTGCTCATAAGTTTATGAACCCACGATAAGTTGACTAAAAAGAGGAATACAAAAATCATCTTTTGGAAATTGATCTTAATTCCTTAATTAAAACAAGTAGGAAAAGTCCAACCTTTAAGGACACAAATTTTCTTTGTGAATAAATAATGTATCATAAATAAATAAATGCCCTAAAATACAGGGGTACACTCCCATGTTAAATTCCCATAGAGGCAGACAGATGTTTATTTTTAAAGGCTAGTTATTTCATGGATCCAGGATTCTATGCATCCTGATAAAGTTCCCTTGGCCTTTGGAATTAAAATAGCCCCCACATCATCACATACCCTTCAACATACCTAGAGATGGGGCACTTTCAATAAAATCATCTCTCAATGTAAATCAAACCAGCTATGAGGCTAACCTAAATAAAACCATGCCAATCTCTAGGTATGGTGAAGGGTATGTGATGATGTGGGGCTATTTTTATGAGCAGCACTGTATACTATTTATACATATTGGCAGGTAAACCGCAGACTCTAATACCATTCTAAAACTCAATTTGGCTGTTTTTAATTCATTCATTTTAATTTGTCTAATTAACGTGTAGTGCCCTATCCATAGGCTGGTTGTTATTCACTTGACAAATCAGTAAAGCTTAACTATATGATACACAACATACAAGAGGTTAGTTAATAAATATATTTATGGCACATTTACTTTGAAATGCTGAAGTAGATCCTGGGCAGTTGCATGGCCCATGAACTGCTCCATATAATCTTGACTGGACGTGGTCATTTAACCAATAACGCACATGCAAGTCGAGTTGTTTGCTTTTGGTTATCTGGTTCAGTGTCTCGTTAAACATAATTACAAACGCACTGCATTCAAGTCTTAAATTTCATTTAGAAGTGGTCTTAAAAAGTCTTAAATTTAACTTGTTTATACCTGTACCCACCCTGGGTTAGATATGTAAAGATTTACAAATGTGTCTTATGTTATCAGTAGTTATGATCAACCAAAGGTAACCCTAAACCATGTGGGGGATTCCCGCGTACCGTCTTCCCATGCCTCCAGATTTTCTAGCTCCGCCACTGCCGAGGACTTCCTCCACAACAGTAACATTTAAACCTTTTGTTGAAGCTGCACTGGAGCGATTTCTTCAAAAATACTGCGGGTTGTCTTGTCCTCAATGGTTTTGACGGATGTGGAAATAATGTTCTGTGACACCTTCCGTGGATTTGAAAATGCTTTTAATTTTAGCAGAAAAGGTTCGGCAGTGAAAAGAAAAAAAAAAGTCAATCACCAACAATTTGTTTTTCATCCAAACATTAAAATGATGATTAAAGTGGGGAAAGAAAATAGTAAGCCAACACAAAGACGAAGTCAAGTGGAAACGTGCGGGGACATAATTATATGTCGGCTATTGGTGTACAGCCCCATCGCGCATTGTAAAGTTATCTATCTTTTGAAAAGCCCGACCGAAGTTGACTCACGTTATCGCCGTTGTCTTTCCCTTTCCCTTTTTAGCTTTTAGTTGTTCTTCGTTTCATTTCCTTCTTTCCTGTGATGGCCCTGTCCCCAGTATCAGCCACAACTACAACAGATTACTTCTAAAATAACATTAAAATACAATTAGGCCTATATAAAGAGATCTCCTGCTACCTTTTACCTGGCTCAAAAGGCTGGATATACTAATGCAGGTGTAACAAAGAAATCTGTGACCCGTCGGAATGTGTGACTGTCGCGTCGTCTACCTGCCGCAAATCATTCTGTGACGACGTGGGAAAAATCGAGCAGAGGCCTTACTAAAAACTACATGAAATTAGCGTTCTTTCACTAGGCTTGTTTGCTGTTACAGGTCATTTAAGGCCGTTGATGAAAAGAGCTTCAGAAACATTAAAAAGTTACATATAGTCACTCACCGAGACATTTATTGCTTAAAAAGTGTAATGATTAATATTTCAACTCATTCCAGAGCGGAGATGTGATGGAAGAGAGCTGCTGCCAAACTGGTCCAGCTGTGACTAACTCAATTATCTGCTCATAAGTTAGTTCTCAAATCACATTTTGGCAAGAAAAAAATCCTCAAAATTGCCCAATAAAGCTATTAAAAATGATCTGTTATTATTCCTCTATATTACCTTTAACCCTCAAGCTTCCTCACTAAATTAGCTAAACTCATTTTAAATATCAAAAGCTTGGAATTCCCTGTGATTTGTGTACATTGAAGTCAAACGAGAAATAGAATCATAAAAGACGTGGTTTGCTCTGGTTTGTCAGCTCCGCCCACTCAGTTTTGAAGCTGCTGTGATTGGTGGAGGGCGTGGTGGACATGGCGAGGGGCGGGGTCACACTGCTCTGTGAACCAATCATCTCAGGGCGTGATGTCGACCCAAGCAACTCCCTTCACCTGAAAAAAAAACACACAACAGGGCAAGCATATTTCAGTCTGAGATGTAGTGGAAAGTAGTTAAAAGTGATTTGGAGCGCACCCGCGTGTCACTTTTGCCTCGGCTTGCCATGTTGTGGGTCTGATGTACCGTACAGGCCACCGTACGCCGGTCGTGGGCTCCTGCTGCTAGGCGCTGGGTCACAGCTGTGCTCCTGTGTCTTAGGGATGTCACGAGAACCGATACTTGCGATACCTTTCGATTCTAAAATGACAAAACGCCGACGATGCCCTTTTTTTTTTTTGAGGCACCGTAAGCACCGTGAGCGCCGATGCCAGTGTTAGAGCATCGGTGCTGCGCCTCTTTTGGAACTGATGGGGGCAGTATACGCTTCAGAGTGTTCCACTCGATACTGACATTCAGAAATAGGAGGTCACGAACAAGCGGAACTAGTCATGGCATAGAAAGCCAAAGTCACACCCTTCTACAGTACTTCCGTTCCATGGGACCTATCTTTTTGAAAAAATATGAAAAAGAGTCAATGGACAGATAATAATAATTTTTTTATACTGTTTGAATTGAGCCATGAATTACACATATGTTCATCAGTTCAATAGATGATTTCGCAAGTCAAGAAAGTCTCCGTTTATTGTTAAACTGTTTAAGTATAAGACTGTGAAAATACGAAATTAGCAAGACTACACACTTAGCATGGATGACGTCTCGCTGAAGCTACGATGCAGCCGATCTTGCTTGTTCTTTTGCTTATGTGCTGAAAACACTTCACTGGATAAAACACATCAGGTAAGGTAACGTTACGTGTGTTGTGGAACAGAGCTAAGCTAGCTAGCTAGCGAGCAAGTTGGGCATCAAGCTAGGTGGTGTAAATTGTGTGAGACGAGAGATGTAGTTCACTGAGCGGTTTCACACAAAACTAAGTGGTCATATGACAAACCTACGGCTAACTGAGACTTTGGTTGAAAAATGATCTTTTAAATCGATGAACACGTGGTGCCAAAGTGGCTAGTGAGAGTGACTGTGTTACCCGCCACTGCCGAAATCTACCCTCATTTGACGGGTCCTAATGTCAAGCCCTGCTACTTATCATTCTAATGGAATATCATGTTAACCATTTACTTTAGCTTTGTCTTTACGAGAGCCGGCAAAAGGAAGCTAACACCGGTGAATTAGCCGCGCGCTACCCTTGGCCATACTCGGACGCCCCTATCTCCCCGCTGTAAACACTCTCGGGGCGCTGCTGGTTTTTCGGGGTTAATCATCGTATTACAAAGTCCAATTAACATCAGTGCTGTCAACTTCTGTACTTGTGGTCTTCACATTAAAATGGCATGCTTCAACAACTCCAAATTATTTAGTAAAAGCTGAGCGTAAAGTCGTAGCGCCACCTGAGCCTCGCCCAAGCCTCCTTACAGCTGCCTCTCATCAAAGTCACTTTTGCATACTAATGGACCTTTACAGCAGACATTTTGACTTGTCACAGTAGGAAAAGCACAGCTGAAATTGATAACCTTAACGATGGCTCAATTCCATCAAGTGGAATGCAGCCATCGTTAATGGTTTTGAATACACCTGTACTTCTCCTACTATGACATGACATAGTAGTACTATGACATTTTTCTGCCATGAAAAAGGTCTATTACATATACATACAGTACAGGCCAAAAGTTTGGACACACCTTCTCATTCAATGCGTTTCCTTTTATTTTCATGACTATTTACATTGTAGATTCTCACTGAAGGCATCAAAACGAATGAACACATATGGAATTATGTACTTAAAAAAAAAAGTGTGAAATAACTGAAAACATGTCTTATATTTTAGATTCTTCAAAGTAGCCACCCTTTTGCTTTTTTATTAATAAGGGAAAAGATTCCACTAATGAACCCTGACAAAGCACACCTGTGAAGGTAAAACCATTTCAGGTGACTACCTCATGAAGCTCATTGAGAGAACACCAAGGGTTTGCAGAGTTATCAAAAAAGCAAAGGGTGGCTACTTTGAAGAATCTAAAATATAAGACATGTTTTCAGTTATTTCACACTTTTCTGTTAATTACATAATTCCATATGTGTTCATTCGTAGTCTTGATGCCTTCAGTGAGAATCTACAATGTAAATAGTTATGAAAATAAAGAAACACATTGAATGAGAAGGTGTGTCCAAACTTTTGGCCTGTACTGTATATTTAAATTCTACTTGCACTTCAGGGGGGAGGGGGACAATCGGCCAGGAAAAGCACAGCAAAAAGACAGGAAACTTTGTGAGGCCGCCAGGCCGGATGTGTCCGGATATGGCCAATTGCCGCGGACAGTGTCTGAACATGAACACAGTTACGTTACATAGTACTTGAGTGATTGTTGTTACATTCCACTGCTGGTAATAAGAGAGAGGAAGGTGTGGAAGTTACCTGACAGAGGTTGCTGCAGTCCATCACCGCCACAATGCAGCGCTTTCCGTCCAGCCGAGGGTTGAACGACTCCGTCCAGGAGATCGAAGCCTGAGGCTCAATGGCTCTGAAACACACACAGGTGTATGGGTATAAATACACACGAACCAAACAGCCACAACATGTCATCACCATAGACTGTATACATAAAGATGGACGACGTGTCTCCACTTCCTCCCACTGTACAAAATTTAAGGCAAAATATTCCGGATAGGGACAATAAAAATGTGTATGGTTATTCACAGTTACAGGTTTTTCTTGTCCTTTTACCACGGACATTTTTTCGTGTTTAAGAGCCGTGATTTGCAGCGGCTCCGTGCGGAGCTTAGCACCGCCCATGACGATTCTGATTGGTTTAAAGAAATGCCATTAAACCATAGCACGTTTTCCTCCCATCCCCGAATGCTGTGTGGAGTAGCCAAACTCCCGCTTTGGAGGAGGGTCTGGCAAAGCGAGACTACGTATGTATTGTGGTGTAATGTAATAATTCTGGTAAATTTCAGTAGTTTTTTTTTTTTTTCCGGTGAAAATCTCATACAGACGATTTTGACATTTGCCATGTAAGTGAAGTTTTGGTGTGTCACTATAAACATTTCATATCTCTTTATTTCTCCACGATATACTCAAATTTGACCTTTTTAAAGTTAGTTTAGGAAAACATTAACAAGAAGGAAAATTATGTATGAAAACATTTGGTTTACCAATTGGGTCGCCTAAATTGTGGGCTGCTTGCTTAAGATCATACACTGTATATAGAGATGGATGACGCGTCTCCACTTCTTCTCACTGTACAAAAGGGAAGCCAAATGCCATATATGTATATACTATATATAGATGCAGCAACAATTTTGGGTCATATATGCTGTGCATCCTAAAGCATGTTCTATCAAGGCAGGAGGTCTATCCACAATTAAAATCATCATTTCTCACAACATTTTCAACCGATTTTTAAGCATTTTGCTTTGCTACGAATGCCAGACATGTTTTTATGATACAGGATACTTGGTTAAATAGAAAATGCCGCTTTTCTTACCAAAATATCTTATTTAGTGTCGATAGTAACGCAACTTTAAGCCTTAATATAAATTAAATGGGTAAGTAATTTAAAAAAAATCACCCATCATACAGTCGTCATGAAATGCCAAAGGGGAGAATTTAATAGAAACCAAAACAAAAAACTTTTTTTGAAACACTCTGTAAATGTGTTTATTTACGCTGTAAAAGTTTGGATTTTTTGCCATGGGGGTCTATGGGGATTGACTCGTCACTCGGGCCACTCAAGCCACCGAGCTGCTGCTATAATAACACACATCAGCATCTTACTAAAATATTACTAATCACCTAAATAACAAATACTTTACCTGACACAAGCTAGCATTAGCTTAACTTAGCTTATCAGGACAGCCACTTAACTTCATGTTTCCTTAAAAGAAGGATTAACGATACCTCTTGTGATACTAAATTCAGACAGCGTGCGTTAATCCTGCGTCAAAAAATCAGTGGCGTTCAAAGGAAGTAGCACTAACTCGTTCATTTTGACAGACCTTATAAAAACCCAACTGATCAGCAAAATGAACACTTGGAACAAACATCAGCGTGATCAGAACTACCTAAAATGACAGAAACCATCTTTGGAAAAAATTGTATTCGACGTTTACTTAGATTTTTTTATTTGATTTTTGGTCCGTGTTCCATCAACTCAAAGACAGAGAGTAGCGATGAAACTAGAAAACATTCACATTTAAGAAGCTGGATTCTGAATTTTTCGCTCAAACCGATGAATCAAAAATAGTTGCAGGTCAATTTCATAGTTGACAACTAATCGATTAAAGGTGCAATATGTAATATTGTGTGTAATACTGGCAGCAAGGGGTTAAAATAGTTACTGCACTACCAATTCAAAATACTGGACAGTCGTTTCACCCGCCCCCTCCTCCCCAGACTCGAAGTTCAGGGAGGTTGCCAGGCTGAGACCGCAGCATTCACAACAATGTTGCTAGACGCTTTTCTCACATAGCCAGACATTACTCCACAGCACAGCGGAGTAGCTAACGGTAGATGCTGGCTATATTGACAGTCATAAAAGCCCGTGCTCACGAGGAGCTCTGTAACCAGCTGACAGACACACTTTTTCGGCTTAAAATTACAGAATGAACCGCTAAAAACACAACAACCTCACTGTCCTCTCCACACGCCAGTCAGGCACACTTCCTCGGCTTAGAATTACAATACGAAACGCTAAAAATACCACTACCTTGCCGACGGAACACACTTCATTGGCTTAGAATTACGGCAACAATCGCTAAACACACTGCGATCGAGGTGTTTTGACTTCTCTTATACATCACGTGTGTGTGTGTGTGTGTGTGTGTGTGTGTGGGTGTGTACTCGTAGAAACGTGTCTTCTCGCTAATGACTCCAGCTCCTTCCATGGCCAGCCTACAGGCGTTCAGGGCGAAGTTGAAGGGGTTGGTGAAGGTAACGTTGGCAAACATGTCCTGCTGCACCTGAGGCAAGCCACTCAACTGGAAACACAGAAGAAGATGTAGTAGTAAAAGAAGAACAACAACAACACAAGGCGCACAATGGCGCTGCCCTAATACTGAGGGTTAATTACATCGGCCAGACTCTGGCTCGATTATAAAATAAAGAAACACAACCATCCAATGCCGGAACCAAGACGGCACTGCACATCTCTCTTTAGTAATGAACAACACAGTCAACGGCGACTCATTACAGCATTTTACCACTTCTGATTTTCCCGTCACAATAAAAGCTCTATGTCTTAACTTTTTCTTAACAATTAACAGAGGTAACACAAACAAAATACCTTACACCAAGCTAAATCTTAAAGGGGTGATAGAATGCAAAACCGATTTTACCCTGTCATAGTTGAATAACGACAGTTCGGTGGGTAAATAGGACATATGTAGAAGCTCAAAGTCCCACTGACACCCCTTTGCTTTGAAAATCTCATATTTTGAAACTGCCGCTGAAAACGGGCGAATCCCAACAAAGCTGAGTTGCTTGCGCAAGCATCTCAAAATCCGGAACCTTAAGAGAACAGTCATGCCCCAACATTTACATAGCCTACACAACTGACCTGAGATCAGGTAGTCTTCTGAATCTAGCTAGGTCACGCAGATCTCTGCTATTCCATTACAAAATTCACTTCTGAAACTTTTTTATGCGAGAAATCAACTATGTAAAGCTCAAATATGGGCAGTTTTACGAAAATGGATGGTTAATTGCAAATGTTGTCCGACTGTGTGTCGGAGTTCAGCACCGGTGCTGCCTGTGTTGCTGCCTCGCCGCCCAGCCTGCCTTCCTTCACACACCCCGGCCTGCTCTGAGGTACTTGGAGCTCCATCACGGCTTGCAGCCGACAGCACTCCATACCCGCGCAAAGTCACCGGTTTTTGGATAATGGATTACCACACGCTGGTGGTCTGACAGAGCTCCAGGGCCTGCAGCTCCCCTCTTCCTGCTAGCTAAATTCCCGGTGTGTGTGAGTGAGAGCACGGTCAGCGAGCTTGTTGCACCAGCAATGTGTTACCACAGGTTCCAGTTAATATTTTAATGTGTGTAATTATAATGTGTTGAGTTATTTAAACAAACGATTGGGGAAATAAACGCTGCTTGTCCGCGAGTCTCATTGATAGAGCCTGCGGCTGGATGTAGCTCTATCAATGAGAGCTAGCTCCTAGAATTCCTCTGAAATTCACAAATATTCATTAACTTGAAATCGGACATCGTAGTTAGCTTTATAAGACATTTAGTTTGATGTGTAAGTGGCGTGACGAAATTCAAACTGTAAATATACTCAAATTACGACCAAAAAGGAAGCTAACTAGCCATGATTTGTAGCTACACATAGATAGGATTGAAGGGACAGTCGCAGCTAACGAAACACCTAGCTAAACTTTACAAATATTAACTTGAAATCGGACACCGTTGTTAGCTTTATAAGACCTTTAGGGAGATCTTGTATAAGTGGCGTGATGAAATTCAAACTGTAAATATACAGAAATTACGCCAAAAATGAAGCTAACTATCCGTGATTTGTAGCTAGCTACACATAGCTAGGATTGAAGGGACAGTCATAGCTAACGAAACCCCCACTGTTCACAAATATTCATTAACTTGAAATCGGACATCGTAGTTTAGCTTTATAAGACATTTAGTTAGATGTGTAAGTGGCGTGACGAAATTCAAACTGTAATTATACTCAAATTACGACCAAAAAGGAAGCTAACTAGCCGTGATTTGTAGCTACACATAGATAGGATTGAAGGGACAGTCGCAGCTAACGAAACACCTAGCTAAACTTCACAAATATTAACTTGAAATCGGACACCGTTGTTAGCTTTATAAGACATTTAGAAGTTGTATAGCTAAGTGGCGTGACATTGTGTGTAACATGTGGTAAGAGATTTCTGGTGTAACAAGCTCGCTGACCGCGCTCTCACTCTCACACAACGGGCCATTTAGCTAGCAGGAAGAGGGGAGCTGCAGGCCCTGGAGCTCTGTCAGGGCTGCCAGCCTAACGGAGCTCACAGCAGGCCGGGGTCTGTGAAGGAAGGCTAGCCGGGCGGCAGGGCAGCAGCACCGCCGCTGAAGTCCGACACACAGTCTTACCATATTTGCAATTAACCATCAATTTTCGTAAAACGGCCCATATTTGAGCTTTATATAGTTGATTTCTCACATTGTAAAGTCTCAGAAGTGAATTTGGTAATGAAACCTTGCAGTGTCTGGAATATGAGATTCTGTCGCTTCTCTAATGGTTGTGTATTGGGGATTCGCTCAACCAATCAGCGCGCATCTCTAATGTCTGCCTATGGCAATTCGCTCAACCAATCAGCGCGCAGCTCATCTAAATATTCACGAGCATACCATATTTGGAAGAAAAGCTCTTGTTTCAAATAGAGCCAAAACAGGGATGCATAAGGGCCAATAAAATATCAACCAGGCAATTTTCAGCCCAACCAATGTTACATATCCAATTAGGAGACCATAAGGAACAGTGTGAAATACTCTATATAATCATTCTATCACCCCTTTAAAGTAAGTGGCCGATTTTCAACCCTGACACGAGTCTTACCGTCACGGTGAGCGACGGGATCTGCAGCTCAAGCACCTTGATGGTAGTCACTGATTCATCCTCAGTCTGTCCAGTCACAACAAACTGCAGGCAGCGCTGAGTGCCCAAATATGGCATGTACTCATCAGCTGTGATCTTCACCATCTCACTCTTCTCTGCAACACACACACACGCATCATGATTGTAACAGAGGTTATCTCTAATAAACACAAACACTATTTCCTCTCTGACATCGCTCACTCTGATTGGCTGGCACAGTGATTGTGATGTTGTGATATTTCAAGTGACTGGCTCTGACTCCGGTGTAGAAGATGACGGAACAAGCCAGGTTGGCTTGGATGGCTTTGGGGACATTACTGTGGTTGTTGAAAGCCACGTGTAGGTTGACATCCTGACTCAGGTTGACCTGGAGAGAAGGGAGGAGAGTACAAGTACATTGAATTTGTACTTAAATGCTAACCTTTTGGACCCTGTTTGTGTTTATATGTGTTTGTGTCTAAGAGGCTGAACAACAACCTTTGAAATTGGTCCAGTATTAAGCAAGACGCGGAACAAGTTAATGGGCAATTGCGCACCATCAAATTCCGTCCACAAAACCTGCTGTTTTTGCCACTGACATTCTCTGATTATTTTAAAGTTCTAGAACTTCAACCTGACAATGTAATACTACAACTTAAAATTCTAGAACTGTAATTAACATTCTAGAACAGCAATTTAACAGTCTAGAATACCTAGCCCAGCTTAATTTAACATTCTAGAACTGTAACTTAACATTCTAGAATGGTAACGTTACACTCTTGAACCGCATCATAAAATTCTAGAACGTTAACCTGACATTCTAATACTACAACTTAAAATGTTAGAACAATCTAGAAGTGCAATCGCTCTGGAATTATTGTGCACAGTCTCATAAAAGTCCCCCTCTTCCCGGCCGGATTACTAAGATTCTGGAAGGGCTACAACAGTGCCGGCCCGAGCCTTTTGGGGGCCCTAAGCAGAATTTGATTGGGGGGCCCCCCCCCCACCACGCCGGAGTCACCTGTGCTTGACGATTATTGACACAAATGTCATGCTATAATGTTACATTATAAATGAATACAGTGAGGTTTATCAACTACTGTCCCCCCGGGGCACAGATGCATAAGGAACCCCCCTATTCTATTTGTGCAAAAGTGGATGCAAAATTTTTTTTTGAATTTGGTAGATGTTATTTCCTGTATTCTGGTGCATTTTGGGGATGGTCAGCTAGAGAAGGGCAGTACCTAAATTTGTTCAGATTCATAGCATTTTGCTTTTTGATTTATTAAGGTAGTGACTTCACACAACTACTTGGGCTTCAGGGCCAAACAATACTGACATACTCTGTGTTAGGTAGGGCTGGGCGATATGGCCTCAAAAAAATCCCTGATTTTTGAATCTGATTCATGATTTAAATCGCCCCCCACACACACACACACACGGGGCATGTTTACCATTATGATTATTCATGCCAATTTTATGTAAATATTGGTTTGAGTGTTTTCCCTATCATTGTACTGGGGGGCGCCCTCTGTGAAAGACTGAAAACATTATATTATGCTATATATTGAACAAACCTGTGAAACGAAATTTTCCACAATAGAAACATGATTTAAATGAGAAAACGTACTGTTCTAGCTATAAAAATGGCAGAATCACCCACAGTGGAAGATATTTCAAAAACCGCTTCATACACGCTTCAAGGTGACGGCAATTAGTGGTTAACAGATATTCACAAAGACGTATAGCCCAGCAACAATCTATCTAAAATAACACCTTTTGGGAGTACCATTCATGATATATAGTAAAATATTGAAGTTGTGGGAAGTTTATATGGCTTAAACCAGGGGTCTCAAACTCAATTTACCTGGGGGCCGCTGGAGGCAGAGTCTGGGTGAGGCTGGGCCGCATCAGGTTTTCCACAAGAAAAGCTTTGTTAAAAAAATTCCAATCTTCTCAAATCTCTTTATTTTTATTATTTATATTCTTTTATCCCGCCGCGTACGCATCACTTTAATTTACTTTGTCAGAGAGAGAGACCTCATATTAACTCTCTAAGTGCCATTGACGTGTATGTATAAATATATATATACATATATATTTTAGGGGGGTCCGGGGGTATACCCCCCTGGGAAGAAAATTTAAAAATAAACCGTGAAATGGCACTTTCTGGAGAGTTTTGTGCAAAGAAATGGAGAAATTGAGTCTTACATGATATGTGCAAAACTGCAAAGTTAAGAGCCTATACTCTGCATTGTTGTAGTATCAACAGGTATTTGGGCATTTAGCATTTACATTACTGTTAGTAGGTCATCACTTGATTACATATTGTATTACCTTGTTATGATATAAGAAGTGACCCATACAATGTGCCAAACATAATGTGCCACATGAAGAGACAGACATGCAGCATATGACAGTATAGATGAGAAGATTTAAGTCTGTGGTGACCAAGTCCACCTCACACAAACTTCTTCTCCCATTCTCTCTCTTTACTAACACACACACACACACACACACACACACACACACACACACACACACACACACACGGCACCAAGTGGGGCTCTCTGATGCTCGGAGGCGAGCCGTGGCCGGCTCGGAGCCCTACTGCTGGAGGAGATGTGACAGTGAGGACTGGTTCAACGGCTTGGTCGGCGACATGAACTCGTAGCGGCCGGTGGGGGTGGCGAACGGGGTTTTAGCTTTATGAGAAGACATTTTATCTGTTAATCCTACCGACGGAGACACTTTGGCGTTATGTAGTTGACCCGCGGTGGTGAAATGTCTGCAGTTCTGGGCGGGTTGTTGCCGTGTTCTGATTGTTCTCATCTCAGCTCCGCCCGAGTGATGCCATTTCAAACAAATGTCATTTATTCATGTATCATCATCATTCAAATATCATGTTTTCAAAAGCATCACTTTCATAAATATTTTTGTGACATATTTAGACTGCAAGAAGGCACATCTGGACAAACGAGCAGGATTATGTGCCGGGGCCGAGCCCCGGAGAGCCCCGGCCCAATTTAACCCCTCGTTATATTTACATACACATATACGTATAATGTCCTGGGCAGCAACTTAAAATAAGTGAAGTGTTGTGAACGCAGCGCGCTGGGACGAATGTCCGCGTGTGCCCAATAGAAACGAGGCAGCCAGCAGGCACGGAAGAAAACACTCCATGGCAACGCTGCTGTAACTTTCACTCATTGAGGAATGTTTCTCTGCTTGCATCAAGCCGGCCGATGTCCCGCCCCCGAGAGCCATATACCCCACCGTGATTGGTGGGTTCGTTCAGCTCCGCATACAACACTGTAAAGTACCATACATATAAAACTCGCGGGCCGCACTAACATTAAACTTTCATATTAAGGCGGGGGCCACAAACTATCGTCCCGCAGGCCGCAATTGGCCCGCAGGCCACAATTGGCCCGCGGGCCGCGAGTTTGAGACCCCTGGCTTAAACTGTATGTTTCATCCGTCCCCCCTATGCTGTTTTATGCGTACCGACCAGGAGGGACGCATGAAACATTACGCGCGCCCCACTTTTGCTGTAATAATTCCTGAACGGTTTTGTTCAAAGCTGAAAATGCAACTGTATTTGACAGAAGACAGGTGTAGGTTGCTAGTGACAAAATATTAGCTTTCAGTGCGATACGATCGCTTTGTAAATTACGTTTAATTAAAAAGTGTTTCAACTGTCCCGGCTCTCCCCTATATAATAATGTTATACATTCAACAACCACTAAACGGATGCGTGAGATAAAGCTGTTTTCACACATACAGGTAATTCACTTCTTGTTCCTCAGTAAAAGTTCAATTCATTTTAACTTTAGACGCGCAACCTTGCTCCTGTTTTCACCTGTTGCTGAGTAACGTACAATAACATGACATGGTCTCATGAGTGTAGCTTACCTGTAGCAAGCTCCTTCGTAGTAACTAGCGGTAAAACAAACGTCGAAGAGGAGCTCCGTGCTACAGAGTGGCGATCGCTAGTTGTTGTAAGCCGCTACAGACCTCCGTCACAGCTCGTTCGTATCAGCGGCTTTTAGCTCGTAGATGTATTGAGCCGCATCAGAGTTCTTCAACACCGGGTCCGGTGCTCCATGGTGCTTAAGTAAGTAATGAAACGAGTAGTTAAAAAAATAACTAATGTTAGCCACTGTCGCTGCCGTGTCGCTGCCTATGGTCGCTGCCATGTTGTTTGTGTATCACTATGGCAAACGCGCGGGGGGAGGGCTGGGCCCATTCGGAACTACAGGAGCCCAGATGGGACCGTCGGGGAATGTCAAGAGGAAAAAACAACACTCGTTTGGGGGCCCCCTAGTGGCCAGGGGGCCCCAAGCAGCCGCTTAGTTCGCTTATGCCTCGGGCCGGCTCTGGGCTACAAAGACAGAAGAACTCTTTAGAAAGGACTACCTGTCGGCTAACGAGCTACAACTACAACGAGACAATGGGTCCAAAGTTAGCAAAGTAACTAAACACTGTGTAAAATTAGCCCGGCTAGCTCTGTCGGTAGAGCATGAGACTAGAGCCCCACGTTGGGCAAAGGTGTTTTTAAAACAGAGAATCTCTGAGTTCAAGACTGGGTTAGTGAGGTATTACAACACCTGACTGACAAGTTAACGAACATGGAAGGAAATATCCAGAATAGCTTATCATTGCTCTTGGGGACTTTAACAGTGCAAACCTCAGCACAATCTTATTATAGTAAATTTCAGAATGTATCAATCAGCCAGTACATTATACAGCTTATACAAAGTGTAAGACAATGGAAGTTTTGATATTACAGAAATAAACAAGGAGGTGCTGTGGCTTAGTTGGTGAAAGTGCCTGTCTTGTAAACAGGAGATCCTGGGTTCAAATCCCAGCAGCACCTTGTTGTTGCAGAGATTACCCCTCTTTGCATTCCATCTGCACATTTACCCTATCCCCATGCTACACAGTATGGTACAAGTATGCTACCATGGTAGAAAATGGAAAAAGTTAACACAAATGACTTTTTAGACTGTTCTTTAACATGTTACAATCTTGAACCACATCTTAAAGGTGTTCTAAGCGATGATGATTGAGTAACGGCACTTCTTATTGACAAAACAAGGCTAGCTCGCCCCTCCCTCCTCCTCATTCTGTCCCCTCTCCCTCCCTTCCGTGCTTCTGCGCACTACCCCCCCAACCTCGACCCCCCAAATCCTTCTTGTCGGTTATTGTCTGGAACGCTGGAAGACTGTTTGTTATGTTTGGTGGTGCAGGTTGGCACAGTTTGTTTTTGTTGGCATTTGTGGAGCCTGGGCTGTCTACAGAGACCACTTTTTTTTTTACAGTGTGTTCAAGGGACAGGCAGCTAGCGGATAGTGAGGAGATGTTTGCTGTATGTGACAAAAAATGTTGTCGCCTAAAAAATGCGTGACATCGCTTAGAGCACCTTTAAGTGTCTGACAACATTATTGAAAGGATCACTACAGACATAGAGCTTTTTGTTAAAGCGTAAGATCCTTTTTGTTTACATTAAACATCCCTGAAATTGCCAAAATCACCAATCTGGTTTGGTTGAAATAAACCGTTACGAAAATGCCACAAGAAGAGAAGAGTCACTAGATATCAGAAGGGTACTTTGCAACAGTTAGAGTTTCTTGGAGTTTACATGGTGCACCTGAATGCACCATGGAGTCCTATCAGAGCCCACCTGCTTTACCTTTGTTGTTTGTTTCAATAACTTAACACAGGGAAGGCAAAATGTTGCCACATGGGGACTTCAGGGAAGCAGGAGGATTTTCCAGTTCTGTTGTTTCTCTGTCATCTCTGACTCCGGCAGTGGCCATGGTGTCTGGAAAATTGTGTCTTTAGCTGCATGTTACCAGCCGGATACGCTACGTTGTGTCTGTTTTTCCAGACATGCAAAGTAGGCGGGGGTGGAGAGAGAATAAAATACAGGGAATCGCCGATCCTTTGAAATTGCTAATTGAAAAAGCTCATTTCGATCAATTCTCAATTTGAAATCGAGACACCCATAATGCTCAGTACTGAAAGACGGACGTGTAGACAGGTGTGTTACCTCTCTGGCGTTAATAATGATAGACAGTGTGGTCGCGGGCAGCTCGGAGTGATGCCTCTTAACGCCGTATTCCTCCGACCGGGCCATAGTCCTGTTGTCCTCTTCACTACCTGCAGACAGAAATCCCTTCACCACCGACTCCAACGTCTACCCAACCCCCTCAAGTCTTTAATCAAGTCACGTTAAAGACGCAGTATCTACAAACACAGCTGCTGCACACATTTAAAGTACTTGCACTTTACTCACACACAGGAAAATATTGTGCTAATGGAGGGGAAAACTCAGTTGCCATTGCTGTGGTTAATTGGGGGAGGGAGTTAGACAGAGCCCAGAGGAGATGCTACTTTCATATCTTGATAGCTTTTCAACATTACTAACCTTGCCATTAAAGCAACTACAAGGAACTTTTATTTTGTGTTAATTTTGGCGTCCCCTGTGGACAAAAACGGCAGTGTATCCATGTCATAAAGATCTTGATTCTCATTTGTGTGTTTAAACTAATTAAGATAAGTCTTGTCTTTTATTATTTTTTTGTAATTTGAAATGTGTGTGTGTTACCTTGAGGGTACTTGTAGTTCTGTGTGATGTTGTTCGGTGAGTTGCTGCCCAAAGATTTGGTGAAAACAGCCTTTCCGATGTAATCCGTTTTCACCTTGTACGGAGTCAGAGTCCCGTAGCGATCCCGCTGGTAGAAGACAACGTCACTGTTCACCTGGAGGAAACACCGATATGATGACAATTTAGGAGACAGAAAGTGTGCAGCGTTTCATACCGCTGGTGCAGGATGTAATGCGTTCTCTTTGGTTATAGAGAATCTTTGGCGTTGGCAAAAAAATAGCCTATGCTAGCTGCTATTGTAAGCCAACATTACCTGCGTTCCACAGCAGCTGCCTCGGTATGTGCAGGCAGCCCAGGGGGGCCTGTTCCATTGTGAAATTATTATTAAAAAATATTTTATATTGGAATGGGACTATAAATTCATATTGCCATACGTAATGGCTTTGCGGCCCTTAGCGGTGATTACAATCACAACATACCTCAGCCTATCATGAGCTATTGCTTAATTATCACGCTAAAGAAAAAATATTAAGCAAAAAAAGGTTCAGAACATTTAAAACACAAAGTGCTGTAATAACCTTTCAATAGCAAAACCTTAAGATATGGAAACATTTGAGATTACACATAAAAATGAAAAAGGGTCTACCCCAAGAGAAGGAATCTGTAAAATAAAATATCTCAATATTCCAAGATTTGCAAAAAGCACTTCCCTCATTCTAACCACAATGCCCCCTTTCCTACCCTACCCCTTCAATTCAATTCAATTTGATTTCAAGTCCAATATCACCATAAACACTGTACAACAGGGAATTCAGTAAAAAAAATAGGATTACAATTACAAATACAAGTATAAAAAAAGGGTAAAAACAGAAGATAGAGGAAGGCAAGGCAAGGCAAGGCAAGGCAGCTTTATTTGTATAGCACATTTCAGCAACAGGGCAATTCAAAGTGCTTTACATAAAACATTAAAGAGCAGTTATAAAACAATTTAAAAACATTAATAAACAAATTAAAACAAGAATAAAATTGATAGTGCAGTATAAGAATAAAAGTTACAGTGCAGTATAAGAAATTAAAGTTAATAAAATAGATTATTTAAAGAAAAGCAACATCAAAAAGATAGGTCTTTAGCTTAGATTTAAAAGAACTGAGAGTTGCAGCGGACCTACAGTTTTCTGGGAGTTTGTTCCAGATATGTGGAGCATAAAAACTGAACGCTGCTTCCCCCTGTTTAGTTCTGACTCTGGGGACAACAAGTAGACCTGTCCCAGACGATCTGAGAGGTCTGGGTGGGTCATAATGTAGTAGCAGATCAGAAATGTATTTTGGCCCTAAACCGTTTAGTGATTTATAAACCAGTAAAAGTATTTTGAAATCAATTCTTTGAGGCACTGGAAGCCAGTGTAGAGACTTCAGTACTGGAGTGATGTGATCCACTTTCCTGGTTTTAGTGAGGACTCGAGCAGCAGCGTTCTGAATCAGCTGCAGCTGTCTGATTGATTTTTTAGGGAGACCTGTAAAGACACCGTTACAGTAGTCAAGTCTAATGAAGATAAAAGCATGGACAAGTTTTTCCAGATCCTGCTCAGACATAAGTCCTCTAACCCTTGATATATTTTTAAGGTGATAATAGGCTGATTTTTTAATTATGTTAATGTGGCTGTTAAAATTTAGGTCTGAGTCCATGACTACACCAAGATTTCTGGCTTTGTCTGTTGTTTTTAACATTGTCATTTGAAGCTGAGCGCTGACTTTCAATCGTTCCTCTTTTGCTCCAAAAACAACCACCTCCGTTTTTTCTTCATTTAATTTAAGAAAGTTCTGGCACATCCAATCATTAATTTGTTCAATGCACATATTTAATTGTTGTATTGGGCTATAGTTCCCTGGCGATAAGGTTATGTAAATTTGTGTGTCATCTGCATAACTATGGTAAGTTATTTTGTTGTTTTCCATAATCTGAGCCAGTGGAAGCATGTAGATGTTGAACAGAAGAGGGCCCAGAACTGAGCCTTGGGGAACTCCACACGTCATGTTTGTATGCTCAGATGTATAATTACCTATGGACACAAAGTAGTCCCTATTCTTTAAATAGGATTCAAACCACTTTAGTACTGAGCCAGAAAGACCAACCCAGTTTTCCAATCGGTCAAGCAATATGTCATGGTCTACCGTATCAAATGCAGCATTGAGATCAAGTAATACTAAGACTGAAATTTTGCCACTATCTGTGTTTAAGTGGATGTCATTAAAGACTTTAACAAGAGCCGTCTCAGTGCTGTGGTGTGGTCGAAAACCTGACTGGAAGGCATCAAAACTGTTGTTTAGCAATAAGAAAAGGTTGAGTTGTTGAAAAACCACTTTTTCTATGATTTTACTTAAAAATGGAAGGTTTGATATTGGCCTATAGTTGCTCATTAGTGTCGTGTCTAGATTGTTCTTTTTTAGGAGTGGCTTGATGACTGCAGTTTTTAGGGCCTGTGGAAAGATACCTGAGAGCAGAGATGTGTTTACAATCTGTAGAAGATCTGAAGCCAAACACTTCGAAACATTTTTGAAAACACCCGTTGGTAGAATATCAAGGCAACAGGAGGAGGTTTTCAGATGCTGTATAATGTCCTCCAGGTTTTTAAGGTTGATCGTATGAAATTGTGTCATGTTGGAATTTGTTTTGCGTGCACAGTGTGACAACACATATCCTGTACTTGATAAGGAGGCACTGACTGTTTGTCTAATTTTCTGAATTTTGTCTGTGAAGAAGGAGGCAAAGTCGTTGCAAGCCTTGGTAGACAACAGTTCAGATGCTACCGGTACTGGAGGGTTAGTTAATCTATCAACAGTAGCAAACAAAGCAAGTGAATTATTATTGTTTCTGGCGATAATGTCAGAGAAAAAGGACCGTCTTGCATTTCTTAGTTCCAGATTATAAATGCGAAGTTTCTCTTTATAAGTGTTATAATGGACCTGGAGATTAGATTTTCGCCAACTGCGTTCAGCTTTTCGACACTCTCTTTTTTCTGTTCTCACACCTATAAAATTTCTCCACGGAGATCTTTTCTTACCAGAGACAGCTTTGACCTTAGTGGGAGCAATAGCATCAATAACAGTTGTAATTTTACAGTTGAAATTATCTACAAGCTCAGTGACTGAGGCCCCAGTGAGGGTGGGTGTAGGGGAGAAAAGCTGAATGAATGATTCACTGGTGTCATATTAATGGTCCATAATGTTTGAAAAAAGAAATGTTTTGAGTTTTGATTTAAAAGTGGTGATAGAGCTGGCTTCTCTGACATCTAAGGGAAGGTTAATCCAGAGGTATGGTGCTCGATAAGAAAAGACATAAGATCTCATTACTTCTTCCATTAATTGTTCTTAAATTAAACACAAGTCAGAGCGCCATTTCTTTCTGCATGTTTCCTGTAATAACACGAAGCTATGGAGGGACTTGTCTCGGATAATGATTGCCGTTTAAAGTAACCAATTGCACTGCATGGGTGTTACGCTCCACTCTCCCCCGCCAGAGTGAGCAGCTAACATGAAACCACAGAAAGAAAGTGTGTTGTCTGTTGTAGAGGACTTCTCATGAAAACAGACAAGTGACTGATTGGAACAAAATTTTTTGATATGGTCCAGTATTAAAGGACAATTCCGGTGCAAAATGAACCTAGGGGTTAATAACAAGGGTACAAAGTCGACGTACACAAAAGGTATTAACCTCTAGCTTCATTTTGCGCCTGAATTGTCATTTAAGCAAGACCGTTGCACTCAGTAGTCAGCAACAACAAGCTACAATGTAAGTTATAGGGCAGTTATTGTCCACCTTCTTTACGTTCTCAAAAGTGCTTGTTTCGCCACTGACAGGCTCAGATTAATATGCTGTGTCAGACAACATTATGGAAAAGGATTTTTAAGCGTTTTTCAAACATAAAAACAGCTGCAAAGTTGTGTTCGGTAAAGCCACCAGACCGCATGTAAACAAACTGATTTTAACATCGTAAAATACATTTCATTCAAAGTCGACAGAAACAAAATAAAACTATGAAAATCCGTTTTGGTTCGACTTTTCACTTTTCCAACAATTCCAACTCTAGTTTTAGTTGAAATAAACACACATTTTACTGTTTACATGTAAAAAGTATGTTGGCTCTATACACGCTAAAAGTATATTTTTTTCAATGGAGTCTGGTGGGTTTAGCGCTAGTGATCTCAAAGCCGTTTCTGGTTAAACAAAAAGGTCTTAACGAGGTTTTTAAAAGGCTTATCTCTGTAGGTATCTTTTCCATAATGTTTTCAGACACACAGAATAATAATCTGAGCCTGTTAGTGGCAAAAACAGCACTTTTAGGTGAAGCAAAGTGATGGTGAACATTTGCCCCATAGGGTTACATCGCAGCAGGATGAGTCATCAAACATTTAAAATTGTTGAACAGGAAGAGAACATACCTGATTATAATGTTAAAAATACTCAAAATTGTATTTTCTTTCTTACAAATATAAAATAACAACAATAGATAAATGAATATTTATCATAGGGACACAGGCTTAAAGGAGAACTCCAGGCAATTTTTACGTTAATCTTGATCATTTGGACCGTTTCCATGTACTTACATAGTCACTGATATGGTCAGAACCACTTGAGGGGGAAATAAACTTGAAGTTTTCGTTGTGAAGGCATGACCTGTCCTCTAGAGGACATAACCAGAACAGCGGGCGCTTGGCGGATTGTTGTTGCTTGGCTAACGGAACTACCCCACAGACCTCCACTGCCAAGACTCCTACTCATTAACGCCAGATCGATCGCACACAAAATGGATGAGCTACAACTACACACGGAACTGCCGCGTGATGACTATCACCAAAGCCTGGCTGAACACACTCATCCTGGATTACAGCTAGCAGCTAGCAGGGCGAACTAGCTACCGGCAGGATGTCTGAGTTGAAAACGCATCTTGTTGTCACCTAAGGGCCCTGTTCATGCCGCACAGACATTTTAATTGCATTTTGTGTCTCTTAAGACTCACAAAGGCACCCTTTAGAACCTGCCCCCACAACTGCCGTTAGGAACTCTGGACGTAGCTGCGGCAACTCCGTGTTGCTAGCACCGGTTCAGCTCATTTTTGTTTTCTATCGACCGTACTCGCATATTCACAGTGATGAAGATTAACGTAAAAATTGCCCGTAGTTCTCCTTTAACACTGGGATAATGCCTTTTTCACTTCATGAGGCACTTCATGAGAAACTAACCTCAGAGAAGACGAACCCTGGGTCATACGGGTGACAGATCAAACCTTCCTTGATGCCGATAACTGACGCTGGACCGCAGCGATAATATCCTGTAAAACAAACATCATGTTTAGCATCCAGCTATCTGTTGATCCGTCCGCCATTCTCTGTCTGTGTCTGTCTGTCCTACCATCACTGGTCTCCTGGGGTGTGGCGTCCACCACCTGCCATCCTCCGAGGCCGGGCGGCAGGTCGTCGCGCGTAATGAACACCTCATTCCAGCAGTGGTAGTTCCTACAGAGACGTGCTGTCAGTACACCTTTTTGTACATGTGTTTAGTCAGCCAAACCACAGATTTACACATGTTCTAATACCTTAATGTTATATCTAATTACCCTCCAATCCAAAAATGGGTCATTGTCACAGACCTTACACAGTAAAGAAACTGCAGTATTTGGACCAAGTGACCAAGAGCTACTCGCATCACATAGCCTACATTTGTTTACATAACACACATAAGCCGAATGAAGCTATTGTTTACAGAAATTACAATACCCAACGCTTATGAAAAATCTTAACTTCGCGTCAAGGTTCATGACTATTTTACACTTCTTTTAGTCCACATGTTTAGTTACATCACTGACAATATTCCCATCAGGGTCCAAGAAAAAAATACCACTTTACACGTCTATGGCCCACAAAGTCAGTTACCTCACTTTTAATATTGTGTTAATTTTGCATCTCAGTTTGTCAACCTATTGGCAAGCTACTGGAAGCCTGCTGCTGAGCTACTTGTTGGAGACCCCTGATCGAAGAAGTAGTATCTATGAACATGGTTCTCTCCAGTGGTGGAAAGCACATTTACTCAAGTACTGTACTTAAGTACAAATGTAAGGTATTTTACCCAGTTAGAGCTGGTTAATGTGGCTCGAGAAAGGAAAGATTGGGGTCCCCTGCTGGAGCTAACGCCTCCGTGACCCAATCCCGGATAAGCGGATCATGATAGATGGATGGATAGATGGATTGGGTTTCAATTTTTGCTACTTGTGAGGTGCCACCGCTGTAATGCTGACTTGTCCTTTTATGTCTCTTTGTGATATTTTTGTGTCTGTCATTTGTAGTCGTTTGCATCACTTTGTAGTTATTTTGCATCTCACTGCAGTCATTTTTGTCTCTACTTCTCTGAACAAGTAGAAACATTTCTAATGGACTAATTTCTGGCCTGGCGGTCTCCTAGCAACAGGCATGACTGACCAGATGCAGTCCTTGGTGTTGGTGTAGTCCGGCGAGCCGTCAGGCAGGCAGATGACGTCGGTCTTCAGGTTGCCGTTGTTGTCGTGAGCTGAAACAAAGTTGGTGACGGGCCGTGCTGGGATGCCGAGGGTGCGTAGGACTGCAAAAATATGAAATATTCAAATTATTAACATTAAACATTTCATACTATCAACAAATAGCACATTGTTCATGGTGTGTCACTTTCAAAAAACACACTTGTGTAGCTCAGCATAAATTCTTTCAGGAAGACTTCTAATAACTTCAATCACCTCTTTCTCTTCCTAAAACTAATCAGGTTTTATGAGGTGTTCACTATTCAGTAAACCAATCAGAATCGGCCACAAAATTCATGAGCCAATCACAGCATGATATCCTGCTTTAAATGTCTTCTTGCAAACGTGCAACCCTCCTCCTCCCCTTCCACCTCCAGTCATCGTCACCCGTGGCGCCCTGAGCCCCCTTCCGGCAGACAGCTCCTTCAGTCCGGTCTTCGGGTTCCTTCCAGGGTGCGAACTACGGGGGAGCTAGGGGGAGCTCAGCTCCCCTTAATAAGACATGGGCTCCCCTGAAAACGTGATTTGTGAAATTTTTGGGGCTCTAAAAATATTGACAATGTGTCATTTTGATGTGCAATTTCAGTTTTGTGTAATGTGATCATCGTGGATTATTATGTGTAAAACTGCAAAAATATCATTCATGCATGTCGGCGATTTGAACCTAATTCACTTCAATAAAGATCAGTATGTGCTATTCTTGTTATGAGCATCAAGGCGTGTCGGCGCTGCGGTGCAAATTCAACTCATGTTTAGTACATGTTAAAAAAAATATAAACGTTGGAGGCCATTAATCGGCACGCAAAGTCCTTGAAATCCATTCTGCAGTAAGCATCATATAGCCATGGCAAAAAGAAAACAAGGCAGTTTAATTAATTTTGGTTTTACATGACGTTAGCACGACTAATTCACCTGCTGCAAGCCTGTTGGCACGCCTCCCACCGGGGTGACAACGCAAGAAGAAGCTGAAGAAATATTGTCCTCTCTGGCTGAAGATGATCCTAACCCTCTCGCTCCACTCTCCCGTTAAATTGGAACAGCCAGCAGTGGAGAGATTGGAAGAGCCCATATACATGGCTGTTTGTTAAGGATGGAAGCTTGGGGTGCGTCGCTAAGGTCTAATTGAACGGAGGAGTTCTGGTATTCTTCGGTAGCCTGAGTAACTTTAACCGTTGTTCATGTGAAATCTCAAAAACAGCCTGATGCTTTGTTTATAGACTATTTGTGGCTGGCTGTTTGCTATTTGACCTATCTACTCCTGTTGATAACGTATAATAGGGTAAATCCTGTAGTGCATATACTTGTAGCTGTTATGTATCTTTGTAAGTCATTGTAAGTCGCAAGCGCACAACCCCCCCCGCGTGGAAAAAAAGTGGGCTCCCCACGGTATAGTTCGAACACTGGTTCCTTCACTACTATCACCAGTGTCTGGACTCCATCTGGGGGGATATGTCTTGGCTTCTCTACCCCTTAAAAATGATTTCATAACGATGGAGTCTAATCTCCAAAGACTCTATACATTTCATATTATGCATATGTACAATAAACCTTTGCAAAGTCTCTCCTGATTGAAATACCTTCGCTCCATTCAAATATAGTAAAAAATAATGATTTAGCGTCACTTGGTAGTTGTTTTTTGTCTGTTTGTGGTTGTTTTGGGTCTGTTTGTTGTTGTTTTGCAATACTTTGTAGTCATTTTGCAGTCAGTTTTTGGTAGTTTTGTCTCTTTGCAGTTGTCTGCAGTCTCTGTGTTTTTTTTGGGTCTCTTTGGGCCTTGGCCCGGTAGGCCATCTACACTTGAAGTTATCTGAAAGTCTTGCCATGACACCTTGACAAGTGTATCCTGGAAACAGTGCATGCTCTTACAGGTGTTCAAGACTCCAGCAAACACCCAGCACTGGGCGTAGCCGACCGGGTGTCCGGTTTTGGCGTACTGCAGAAGGATCTGGACGCTGCCCGTCCAAGATGTCGGGGGCCTTCCCATCGAGAAGTTGTCACTCCAGTTCCCAACACACACGCCATTATCGTCCTGAGCGTTAATCTGAGGGGAAGAGAAAGGTCAGGGAATCATCAGCGTCATTGTCTGGGTGATCAGAAATGTCTGAACCAAGTTTTTTAAGAATCCATCCTACAGCTGTTGAGATATTTAACTCTGGACCAAGCTGGCTGATCTAAAACTGCAAAAATGTCAGGCATGTGAAAGTCTCTTTTCTCACCATTGCGGATCCCATCCTAACCGTTTTGATGATGTTGCCTCGGTCATTGATCGGCATCCGAGACGCATCCAGGATGTAAATACAGGCGTCCAAAATGCCGCGCTCAAACTGCAGTAAGAAAACACAGATACATTCTGGGATAGGAGAAAAAAAAGCTGTGGGTTGTTTGTATTTCTTGAAAGGTTGCATATTGTAAAGTAAGATGTCGTCTTTGATTTATAAAGCAGGTCAAGGTTCAGGTTCTACATAAATACTGTGAAAGTATCAAAACACTCAATCGACAGATAAATGCACACGTTCGTTCACAACTATACAATAAATAGGTAAAAAGTGCCGCTATACGGTGCTTTCCCCGGCTGCAATGACAGTGCAGAGACTCCGAGAGCACAGATGGGGACAGGTTGACCAATCAGAGCCGAATAGTCTTTTTTTTAAAGGGCATATACAACCAGTAACACACAGTTTTACAAGTGAGCTGCGTACATATGGGTGATACACCTTTAACAGGCTGCATACGCGCTCACGGGCGACAATCAGTTTTAGGCAACACACCGGATATCCGACATGTCAGGCTTATGGTTGCAGTGTGCCTCTGTTGATCCAGACTAACCTGTCCATAAACCCAGTCACTGGTTGTCACAGCCTCAAATGAACCCTGATACATCACACCATGGTCGTTGAGGACATACTCGTTCCGCTCTGCTTCATTAGGAAGAAATACTGCATCATCTGCAAAGAGAGACAGACCGAGAGTTTTCAATATACCTTTTCAGAAACAAAACGTTAAACTCTCAAATGAAATTCTCTGAAACATTAAAGCTGCTCGAAGGAAGATTTTGTGTATGTGTTTTGTGTTGCATCATGTCTTTGTAGCGTCACTGTCCTGTGAGAACCACGTATCTCTGAAAAGTAAAAGTTTCACAGTGTCAGAAAAACAGCCCTGTTTTTTTAAAGGGTTTTTAGCCTTAAAAAAATTTGCGTTTAGGGCTTGTCCAAATCCGATTTTGCTAGTTTGACGGCAGAAAAAAGGGTCAAAAGGGTTGTACTTAGTGTCTTCATTAATTCTAAGTTGTGTTTTGGGTCTAACATGCAATAAACCAATCAGAGTGTCATCTCCCATTCTCTTTAAAAGCCAGGTGCGTTTCTACCTTGGCGCATTGCTATTATGATGGCAGATTTGCATCGTAATATTTTTATTTGTAATCTTTTGCATGTTTGTGTGCTGCTGCGCTTCCCTGTGTGTGTAACAAGCAATGTGTGTGTAACAAGCAAAGTGTGTGTAACAAGCAAAGTGTGTGTAACAAGCAAAGTGTGTGTAACAAGCATAGTGTGGGCGCGCTGGGTACGAGCCTAGAAGCATTTTACTAATTTGCTGTTAAAATAACAATGAAATGCGCTATTGACTTTAGACCAGGTTTAGGTATATATTAATTACAGTATGATTACATTATAGCAACAAAGTATTTGTAGTTTGTTACATTACAACACCGTCTATCTGACAGCACTAGGGCTGCAATTAACAATTTCATCGCTGATTAATAAGTCGATTATTTTCTCGATTAATTGGTTAGTTGTTTGGTCTATAAAATGTCAGAAAATTGTGAAAAATGTCAATCAGTGTTTCCCTAAGCCCGAATGTCTAGTTTTGTCCACAACTCAAACATATTCAGTTTACTGTCACAGAGGAGATTAGAAACTCAAAACATATTCACATTTTACAGGCTGCAATCAGAGAAGTTTTCTTTTTTTGTTCATGAAAAATGTGGTGTTCCATTTAATAGTTGACTAATAATCGATTAATCTTTGCTTTTCTAGACAGGACAGAAACATCTGAACAGCGTCTCTCATGTGACAGGAGAGGAGTTCCTACCTTTGCACCAGGCGTTGAACAGCACATACAGGTCGGTGGCACCATCCCTCTTGATTCGCTGTATGCCGGTGCCCGCCATGATGGCCACGTACATACGAAACCTCCCAACGATGGCGTCGGGCGTCGGTGTGATGCCCAGAGTCACAGTTACACCCTGACTCTGCACAATCCGACCCGACCACGGGCCTCCAAGACGGGAATTGAAGGTTACCACCATCAGGGAGCCCCTACTGGCCGAAGGATTTCCACCTGGAGGAGGAGGACGAGGAAGAGGAGGAGGAGGAGGAGGAGGAGGAGGAGGAGGAGGAGGAGGAAGAGTATTAGTGATGAAAGGAAAGGAGGGGAAACTCCAGAAAGCGAGCAAACACTATGGAACGGATCCTTACAGATATAAACATTTCTGTTAAAGAGTAAGATTCTTTTTTTAAACATTAAAACAACCGCAAAATTGCTATTGCTAATAACAGCAGACTCCATGTAACTACAGACTCCATGTAAATAAACCGTAATTTTTATCATCGCAAAATAAACTTCAATCAAGCCGACAGAAACAAAAAAAACAAATAAGTCAAATGCCCTTTTGGATCAACTTTCCAGTTTTCCAACGATCAGTTGAAATGAACACAGTTTACCAATTTACGTACATGTGGAAATATGTTGGCTCTATATACGCTAAAAAGTATACTTTTTTAAATGGAGTCTGGTGGATTTAGGGATAGCGATCTCAGAGCTGTTTCTGGTTAAACAAAGAGGATTTTACTCTTTTAGAAGAGGTCTATCTCTGTAGAGATCCTTTACATTATGTTGTCAGACAGTTATCATAATTACAAAAACAGCACTTTTAATGGACGAAATTGACGATGCACACTTGCCCTAAAGGGGTTATATAGCAGCACCGGTTTGCGGCTGCTGATCACAACGTTGTCGCTCAATACTGCACCAATTTCAAAGATTTGGGTAACACTTTACAATAAGGTACACAAAAAAATGGATAGTTAATGATTAGTTACTGTTTTTGAAAGGGTAGTTACCCTTTTTCAGAAGGGTAACGAATGGCTAGTTATCCTTTTTCTGAAAAAGGGTAACTACCCTTCTCAAAAAGGGTAACTACCCTTTTGAAAAATTGTAACTACCCTTCTGAAAAAGGGTAACTACCCTTTTCAAAAAGGGTAACTAACCATTTGTTACCCTTCTGAAAAAGGGTAACTCAAAAACAGTAACTAATCATTAACTACCCATTTTTTTGTGTACCTTATTGTAAAGTGTTACCAAAATTTATTTTTAGTAATGAATACATGGAATACATAGAAATTACCATGCATTACTTTTCGGAGCTATATACTGTATATGAATGGTTCATGAGAACAGCCTTGTGTAAACAGTCTTAAAAAAATGGAAATGTATATGGTTGTCACAGTTACAGGTTTTTCATGTTATTTTTTTGACCGTGCACATGTAAATGTAAATTCACAAGAAAAACCCTGTAAATCTGTGTCCTATCCCAGAATTCAAACTCACCAATCAGGAACTCGAGCTGGAAGTCGTCGCTCGGCGCCAGCGGGCGGTTGAAGGTGACTCTCACCAGGAACTGCTGACCGCGGCGGACCACCAGGTTGGGGGTGTCGAAAGCAACCGTGTTATGTAGCGGTTCGTTTATCTGCTGACACATGTCGACATTCTGCACCGACAGGTACGCTGAGAGGGAGGAATAAAGGGAGAGTACGTCGTGTTTGCATGTGTATTGATCACTGATCAGAGAATCAGATCAGTTTATTTTTTAATTATCATCATCATTATTCTAGTTGAGTTTGCTTCCGTTTGTCCAAACGTTTTTCATAAAATGACTGGACTATTGCACCAGCTCTTTGTTATGATGTTATAGTTTTAGACTGCCGGGGGACTTCCTTTGGCACGCTGAGCTCCTCTCTTCTCTCTCTTTCCATCTGTGTGCACTCATGTCCCAGAAATGCTTGTTACTAACATAGCTCTGGGGAGCTTATTCCCCGGAGCCCTAATGTTTTCTCGCCCCCGCAGTTTTCATTGGATTAGGGTGGCACCTAAGTCATGGTTGCAGCTGTGGCCGTGGTCCTGCTCCACACCCTGCTATGCCCTGCTACACCCTGCTAAGCCCTGCAGTGCCCTGCTATGCCCTGGGACGCCCTACTACGCCCTGCTATGCCCTGAACTGCTACAACTGTTATTTCTAGTCATAGTTCCATTATCTTTATTGTTACTCTAATTGCCACTGTTCACACCCCCAACTGGCAGCGGCAGACGCCCGCCTACCAAGAGGCTGAGGTTTCTGCCTTAAAGGGAGTTTTTCCTCGCCACTGTCGCACTACAGTAAATGCTTGTTCTTGGGAGAATTATTGGAATTGTTGGGTCTTTGTAAATTATAGTGTGGCCTAGACCTACTCTATCTGTAAAGTTTTGTGAGATACTGTAACTCTTGTTATGATTTGATGCTATAAATAAAATTTAATTGAATCAGACAGATAAGAATATTATAAATGAAATGGATCTTACTGCCGTCGTCAACAGGTGCTCTGGCTGTGGGAGCATCAGGAAAAGGCTCAAACTCTGGAAAATCTTCTTCTAATTGCCCCAAGTTGGAGGTCGACGCCTAAAGATTAATAACACAAAATATAACAATGAAAGAAAGAGAGGAATGATTTCATGTAAATGCATTTTATTGTTGTAGTCCATCAACGTGGAGCAAATTTTAGATGTAGAGTGGCAAAGATGATCGATAAATTGAGTAGTTGTCAACAATGAAATGAATCGCCAACTATTGTTGATAATGGATTAATTGGTTTGAGTTATTTTTTTATTAAAAGTACACACTCTGATTCTTGGTTCTTAAATACAAACATTTTCTAGTTTTCTTCTATTCTCTGTGACCGTAAACTGAATATCTTTGAGTTGTGGACAAAACGAGACATTTGAGGACGTCATCTTGGGCTTTGGGAAAGATTTTTTTCTTTTGTAGAATAATGTTCTTACTATTTGCAGATAAATACAATAAGAATGTAAAATTTCCATAAGAGACCAAGTGTGTTTGGGTGTATGCTGTTTTAGCTTAAGCCATAACTATAAGACAGTGGCTTTGAGCAAAGTACATTCAGTAATAATAAGTGAAAGAGGAGCAGAATTTACTGCTTTGCATGAGAGCAAATGAAGACGAGACATCACGAAAGAAAGTAGAAGAGATGAGGGGAAGAATAGATCGGGGCTCACAAGGTCTGACAGTCTAAGACAGGGATTTTCAACCACTGTGCCGGGGGACACTAGTGTGCCGTGAGAAATCATCCGATTTTACTTAATTGGTCCAACAATTTTATTGAATTACTGCAAATAATTTGCCTTTGTTGTGCATCTGTGGCTGCAATGTGATGACTGGCAGAGAAATTAAATACTCAGTAGGTAGCAGTAGCCTATAGTGCAATAATGACCTTGTTGATAGAATGGCAGTGACAGGATGTAAGCCCAGTAGGGCTGAGATCATCGATGTAAGCCTGCAACAGCGATGGATACATTTTTAAAAAGGCTGCAATGTGTCATTTAGTAACATTTTTGGTTGGTGTTGTGCCGCGGGATTTTTTAAATGTAAAAAAATGTGACGTGGCTAAAAAAAGGTTGAAAAACACTGGTCTAAGAGATAAGTGGACTGGCTTTTTGTCTGTTGCTAGGGAAACTTAGTCTCTGCGTGCAGGGGCGGATCTAGAAAAATATTTCTGGGGTGGCGAGAGGGGGGCAGGAATTTTTGAGGGGTGGCAACTAGGGCTGCAACGATTCCTCGAATAACTCGAATAATTTGATTACAAAAAATGCTCGAAGCAAATTCTTTGCCTCGAAGCTTCGTAAAATCAATGTAATTAAGGTTGTACGGCTCACTGTGTTTCCGCACGGAGGATTATTACTAGCGCACATGAGGTTTGCGCTTCTGCGGACACAACACAAGCACGGACAGTATATAAACACAAGACGGCCCCGATTACAAATGAAAGAAGACGAAAATAGCGAGGGTCTAAGAGGAGAGACAGGCGAGAGAAAATCACAGAAAGTTTGGGATCATTTTAAGCTGCAAACATGCTGCTACATCACCTCTGTAACAAACCTCCAGTGTACTCATCCATTCCACGGAGCCAACCCGACACAAGGTAGCTAACGTCTGCTGCTCTCGTCCACCGCGCTGTTTACACAACTAGCCTACAGCATGCTACTCTGCTAATAGCGATGTTTTACACAACTAGCCTACAGCATGCTACTCTGCTAATAGCGATGTTTTACACAACTAGCCTACAGCATGCTACTCTGCTAATAGCCATGTTTTACCAACAAGCTAAAACGAAAGCTGTCGGTTTGTAGTCTAACTGTTTATTAGTTTGCTTCTAAATGTTTGGAAATGTAGCCGCTGCCGGAGACACAGCGGCTCCTCCCCCCAGCATGGCTACTTAATATGCACGTGAATGACGTCTTCATGCATTCTTTATTCTTTCTCCTCACCATAGATATATCTATAATGCTCCTCACTGTGTATTAGGCTTCTGAAAATGTGTCCCCCAGAACAGTGTAGTTGAGTAGCCCTGCTGTAAACCCTCTGGTCAGTGAACAGCTCTTTTGCATATCCAGTGCAAAGAGCCAGAGGCAAGAAGGGGAATGGGGTGAAAAATATTAACATTTGGGCCACCAAAAATGTACTATTGTAATGTTTTTGTTTTTTTTAAGGGTCTTGGAATGTGGCAATCATTTTTTTTTTGCTTTTTCTAAAAAAGGAAACCTGTCTTTTGTATATATACACAAGCTACAGGTTTCCTTTCTTTTAGTAAACGGCAATAATAAATATTTACTATTGCTGCTTACTAAGTATTTCTTACTAAGTGTTTCTTATCCGATTACTTGATTAATCGATGGAATAATCGGTAGAATATTCGATTACTAAAATAATCAATAGCTGCAGCCCTAGTGGCAACATATGTCAGACGTATATATACTGAATTTAATCAGTTATCACAGTTTGATGAGAAATAGTATGTACACACTACAAAAGGGCACAGGCTGCCATTTACAAACTCATACAGACAAACTTCATCTCATGCAATCAGTGTCCTGCATTTGAGGTTTCATTTGAAACAGTTCATATTAGGAATAAGTAACCGTACAATGTGATCTCACTTAATAGGAGATATAGAAGTATGATAGAAGTAAGGGGCATCAGGAGATAGAAGTATGATAGAAGTAAGGGGAATTATCACAGGAAAGGCATTAAGGTAAGACACAGGTGATGAGAGGCAGATGTGTGAGAGGGGAAGCAAACTGTTTTTGACTGTGTCAGAGAGGCAGCGCTGCAGGCAGCATTTGTACAAACTTAGGAACTGTCATTGATTAGTTATAACCATCAGACTGTGTTAACACACACTAACATTTTAGCCTGGGAGAGGATATATAGGTTATTTGTTTATTTTTTGTTTTATTTATATATTTTTTTTTATTTTTTATATTTAATCTGAGTAATAGATCTAAAATACATTCTACACAAAATACAAAAACTCATCTCCCCATCTCATCAAACTTTCACACTGACAACTTTCCCTAATTATTCATATTTTAGCTTTGTCAGTTGTTGTTCTTATTCATATCTAACTTAGTATACTATGCATCAACAATTTCCATACCGTGTGGACCAGCTTGACTGGAGATGGTTGGTGATGGCCCAGGCACTCTGCTTTCCCTCTCACTGTCTGAACCCTGCACCTTCTCTTGTCTCTGGCTTTCTTCCTCCTCATCTTGGTGATGCTCTCCCTCCATATCTTCACCGCTGTGGTCTTCTCCCACCCCCTCCTGTCCCTGGTCGCCTTGGCCTTGTATTCTGTCTCTGTCACGTTTCTGTTGCCCTTTCTCTCTCCTTCCACCTCTTTTCTATGTCCTTCCACCTCTTCTCTCTCTCCTTCCACCTCATCTTCTCCGTCTACCTTGCTCACTTGTTCATTTTCTATTTCTCTCGCCTTTTTCTTTTGAGACAAAAACGGAATATGCTACCTTTCCTCTTCATTTCTGTAAGATTCAAAGTAACGACGTTTTCCTTGACAGACGTTGAATCAATATTAGCTTTTGTAGCCTACTTTACACAGAACAAACGTCAGACCCTAATTAACATTGTATAGTTGGCGAAATAACGTTCTTCAACCTGATTTTTATCATCTCAAAATCAGCATCGCAACTATGCTAGCACTGTGCTTTCATTATAATTTCATTTCTTGACAGATAGTTAATCCGTTTTGACCTCTTTCCTCCTGTGTCTCCTTTCCTCGCGACTCCTGGCTCCCTCGCTTCGCGCCACTCAGTTTTCCAAACAAAACAGGCTCTCTCCGCTCTGGCGTCATCTTATGCTGCATTCACTGCAGTCGGACATTGGAGACGCACGCTCATAAATTGTCAAATTGGCCATAACTTTTACCGTAATTCGTTGCTGCCAACTGGGGTGGCAGCAGGGGTGGCAAGGCTTTCTTTTAGGGTGGCAGTTGCCACCCTATGCCACCCCGGTAGATCCGCCCCTGTCTGCGTGCTTTGTGATCCCACAGATCTGTGTATTGAAACTCCGATGCTTGACTGATTAAACAAATGTGTTTGACTTCATCGCATCGTCTTATTTGGCTCTTGCTTAGATCAATGTGATTCCAATGTAACGTATGCGCGGGGCTACATACAGTAGGTCTTTTATTTGAAGTCAGACATATTGTCCCAAAAGGGGGGGAAACAGAGGAAGAAATCCCCAACACTTTCTTTCTTTTCTTTAACCATTTTATAGACCTAACAACTAATCGATTAACCCTCAAGTTGTCCTCGGGTCAACTTTGATCCGTTTCAACGTTTCTGTTTCAGAAAAAAATGGGTTTCGTTCAACCACATTGCCCAAAAAAAGTCATTAAAAGCATAATAAAATGCTTTCAAAACAGTATTCTGACAAAACATTGGCATATACTAGTCTGTGATAACCCATCAACATACGTTCCTCTTATCTTAAATATTAGACAAAAAAAATCATAATTTCTGCTTTTTAACTTTTTGCAAGAAGAGTGCCTTGGACGTTTCTTCCTATTTGAAATTGTAATGTGTTTGTTCTTAGTGGTGCAGTACCTGCTCAACGTAGCGCCCCTTGAAGTTGTTTGACTCTCCCTTTGATAGAAACATGATGGTTGATGAAGTTTCTCTGAAGTCACTGCACAGAGAGGGAAACACATATTTAATGCAAGAAAACATGAATATAATACTTTGAATTTTGAACATTAGGATGTACCAATGTGTGGTGAATCGGTTACTTATCAACATAAATGTGTAAAGATTGCAACTGGTTGACATAAAAACAGAATCACAATGACATTTCTAAACGGCCTAGTGCGTAATCTTGACTTTTTTTTCTATTTATTTAGTTCTATTTTACTTTCATTTTGTTATTCAGGATAATAAATGAAGGAATATTTGTCATTTGTTATCCTTAAAACAAACATGAGAAAATTGTATCATGGACGTACAGTAAAATCGTGAATGGAATCCTGACCTGAGCGTAACATCCCTATCATATGGTAGCGATTTATGATTATTGATTATGACTGTGTTCATTAATGTTGCAGCTGGTAAAACGTGGAGCTCATTTAATGAGTTTATTGATGGGTTGTTTCAGCAAAAAAACATCAAAAGCATACAAAAAAGGTGCCAAAAGTGTCTTAGAGCCAAAACAACTCTTTTCTTTGCCCATTTTATGGAAATAAAAGAATATTTAGGTCATTTGTCTGCAGCTCATACTGTTAAATAAAATTGTGGGAAAAACTGAAAACCCTGAATCGTATCAAATTATGTGTTGAGCGTGTCGTTACATCTCTATAAAATGTCATCATAAAGCCCCACAGAGACGCTGACACTCTGCACGGGGAATATACGGGATTGTACAAATGTACAAAAATGTGGACCAAATATTCCACACGTTGAATTCAATTATGTAAGAACAAAAGATATATTTTCATATCTTCTACATTCTGTTTAAAACACATGAGATAAAAATTATTGTAAATTCACAGTCTATATTTGTAATTTGTTTGATATGTTCATGTTTTAGAAAAACGGGAAAAATCTGTAAAATTAAAAAATGTTTCAAGTACTTTATGATAAGTATGTATAATGAAATGTATGACTTTAAAAATGAACATGTTAATCGTTGGATCTCCAGCTAAAATTGTGTGTGTGTGTGTGTGTGTGTGTGTGTGTGTGTGTGTGTGTGTGTGTGCACGAGTGTGTGTGTGTGTGTGTCTCACCGCTCAGATGAAGGAGAGAAGTTGGTCTGTCTGTCGAGTCTCTGATGGTCAGATCAGATGATGATGAGATCGACTTCTGCATCGGTTTATATACACACACTACTTACCCTTTTTACACACACACACACAGAGACACAGACACACACACACACACACACACACACACACACACACAGGTTTGTGGCACTATCTTTCTGGGGACCCGTAATTGACATAGTGCATTCCCTAGCCACTTACCCTAACCTTAACCATCACAACTAAATGCCTAACCTTAACCCTCACCCTAACCTTAGCCTTATTCTATTCCTAATCCTACAACCAAGTCTTAACGCTCAAACAGGCCTTTAAACTTGTGGGGTCCAGCATTTTGGCCCCACAAAGCTGTCGGGACCCCACAAGTATACTGGACTCCCGGGTTTTGGACCTCACAAATATAGTTAAACAAGCCTGGGTTCCTTATATCCCAGCCATCCACCCGTTCTTCTACAGCGGCAGTCAATGTGCTTAATACAGTAATAAATACGTAGAATACATATAAATAAGTGTTTTACTTTTCGTAGCTATATGTACGAATGGTTCATGAGAACAGCCTGGGTATTAGTATGTTTACTGCAGTAAAGGATCTGAATACTTCCTCCACCTCTGACAAAAACATCATCAGAACAGGGAAGTGTGTGTGTGTGTGTGTGTGTGTGTGTGTGACCTCGACCCAAACAGACACTCTGACCTGTTGCTGATCAGCAGTGACATTAAAGCGTAACTACTGCTTTTTTTTTTTCAACCTGGACCCTACTTTCCTATGTTTTTGTGTGTAAGTGACTTATGGGAGCAACAATATCTGAAACTGGTCCAGTATTAAGCGTAAACCATAGATATAGAACATATCATATGTTCTATATCTATGGCGTAAACGCTGTAACCAGCAGCCACAGATCGAGCTGCAATGTAACCCTATGAGCAAATGTGCATCGTCAATTTCTTCCACTAAAAGTGCTCTTTTCGCCGCTGACAGGCTCAGATTAATATTCTAAGTGTCCGACAACATTATGGAAAGGATCCCTTCAGAGATAGACCTTTTTAAAACTTCTTTGAGACCTTTCTCTTTAACCAGAAACAGCTCTGAAGTCGCTAGCGCTAAACCCCCCAGACTCATAGAGCCAACATATTTTCACATGTAAATCGGTAAACTATGTGTTTATTTCAACCAAAACTAGAGTTGTGATGGTTGTAAAAGTGGAAAGACGACCCGAAACAGATTATCACAGTTTTATTTTCTTTGTCGACTTTGAATGAATATATTGTCATGTGTAACACAGATGTGGATGTTAAAGACCCATCATGGTGCCAGGGTTAGAGGTTTAGTTAAAAAGATGAACCGAGATGTTGGAAAGCTGTTTCCTCTGCAGGAACTTCCTCTGACCTCGACCGCCGGGCTGTCAGGTCATTGTGATCCGCTGCTGCTGATTGGTCAGGGGACTGTATGTTCCACTTCCTGTTTGCTGACGGGCATCTCTGACCTCGGCAACAAAAGGGATTAAGAAAGTATGACACGAAGAGAAGCCGACAGAGAATACCAGACAAGATTAGGTTTCTTACTCATTTGGGTTTCAAACCGGCAACAGGACGATTTCTAAAGGCCTGCTATAGAGAAATACATTTGCGCTTTTATGTATTTGGTGTCAGAGCAGGCCTGCTGCCCTCTGGCCCAAAAAGACTTTCCCCCATTGACTTACATCACGAAAGAGATATCTGTAAATCAGTGGATGCAATTTTTTTCGAGCCTTACAACCGCCGCGAAATGAGTTGTTTCACTTTTATAATTTGATCCATTTGACTTTCACCCCAGGAGACCAGGGTTTGTGTCCTGTTGGAAAACAAAAGTAAACAAGTGAGTTTGTATTCTACTTTTTGACAAAAAAAAAACAGGAATCTGCGTCACAAGCGTAACCGGAAGTCAAGGAACTTAACTTCTGATTTTAACCCAGGGGCGATTCTAGGATCAGACCTTTTAGGGGGGCTCAGCCCCCTAGTGAGAATGTGACACGAATACAGTGCCTTGCAAAAGTAATGAGTAATTTCCCTTGCCGAAAATCTCTGAGCTACCTACTGAACGGCAACGTCAGCTGACATTTTTTTAATGATGGAGCTAAACCTGACACTTTATAAGTCACGGTAATAACGACCAATTTGACACGTTGTTCGAACATTCCGCAATTTCAGTTGCTTACGTTTCAGTTTGGGTTCTAATCTGCGCCATGAAAGTACCAACTTCTCGACAGGCGCACTCCTGCTCTCCCTCTGATAGATTAGAGCGAGACTCTGGCAGAGCAGACTCTGAGAGTCTGGCACAACCACCTCCGATTGGCCAACACTTTTAGGGGGGCTTGAGCCCTCCCTAAAAAGGGTCTAAAATCACCAATTGTTTAACCAAAACCACGCTGAAAAAAAGTCTGTTGAATTAACATGAAAAAAATCATGTACGTACATCGACTGCACATATTATAGTTATGTTTCATCAAAATTATTAATTTCTATTTAATATACTGAATACATATTTGTAAAACCAAGTGTATTCAATTATCACATATTAAAGCAACATGAGATTTGGATGTTTTCTGTTCAATCACCTCAACCCAGGGATGTACCGGGACAAAAATTCGGCCCGGGACTTTGTCTATGGGTGCATGCTCTATCAGGTGCGCTACCCAAGTGCCCACGTAGAACGTTTTTCAGTAGAACAGTTTTCTTAATAGTATTGATAATGCTACATAATGTAATAGAGATGTAAAACAATGCAAACTAATACAGCATTTGTGGTACTGTATAAAGACAATCTGATGTTGCTAAAGACCTTCAACCCGGGATGTTTTGCACCCCTGCCTCCTCAGTTTGCTGACTGCTACATCTGCATGAACAATTCAATTCAGTTTTATTTATAGTGTCAAATCATAACAAGAGTTATCTCAAGACACTTTACATATAGAGTTGGTCTAGACCACACTCTATAACATACAGTACAAGGACCCAGCAATTCTAGTAAATCCTAGTAAATCCCCCAAGAGCAAGCATTTAGTTTGACAGTGGCGAGGAAAAACTCCCTTTTAGGAAGAAACCTCGGACTGACCCAGGCTCTTGGTAGGCGGTGTCTGGCGGTGCCAGTTGGGGGTGTGATGAACAGTGGCAATAAGAGTCACAATAAAGACAATGGATCAGTGACTAGAAATAGTAGTCATAGTAGTTCATGGCATAGCAGGGTACTGCAGGATGTTACAGGACGTAGCAGGGCACAGCAGAGCATAGCAGGGCGTGGCAGGACATAGCAGGGCGTGGCAGGACATAGCAGGGCGTGGCAGGACATAGCAGGGCACAGCAGAGCATAGCAGGGCGTAGCAGGACATAGCAGGGCGTGGCAGGACATAGCAGGGCGTAGCAGGACATAGCAGGGCGTGGCAGGACATAGCAGGGCGTGGCAGGACATAGCAGGGCGTAGCAGGACATAGCAGGGCGTGGCAGGGTGTAGCATGTAGTAGGATTAAATGACATCAGTAATTTGTACACAATTGACTGTTTAAAGGTAACACAGATTCCTAATTCAGCAGGCCATTACATTGAAGGCTCATTTAAAATGTAATCACACAACTCTTACCATATGTTTTTATTTATTTTCATAAAACTATCGCAGCCCCTAAATGCGGTAACCAAGTGCACCTTTCATGGCTCTGCTGCTAGGTCTTGGTCCGGCTTCTTCTGTGCTCTCGCTGACAGTGGTCTTAACTCTGGCCTTTCCACTACGGAACAAGCATTTTTTTGCCGCGTCTTGCTCTGACTATACTTCTTTTAAACCTCAACTTCTCAGCGCCGCCCCGTTTCATTTTTCTCTTTTCAACACATTCGGCCGCTCGCGACCCCCTTTCTAAATTGACATTATTAGATTGGCCCAGTCTGACAGCCGGGCCCGAGCTATCTTTTGCGTTGTCTGCCGATGTGAGAACCAGCCAGGCCAGCCCACGTTACGGCTGAGGGTCGTACTGTCACCTGTAATAATACGTCCAGGACCGTAACTGACATCTTGAACCATCGGAATATGACCACCGGCTGGGTCGGCCCCGGGTCGGCCCCGGTCCGCCCCTGATCAGAAGCGTCTCCTTCTCTGTGCAGTTCGTCGTGCTCCATTCCGTTACCACTCCTTTCATCTAATAGGTCCAAATACAATTTCAAGTAGGTTTTGCTCGAGAACTGTACATGTTGTGCTTAGTTAAAGCCTGTTGAAAGTATATATAAAGCCCGCTGAAACGCAAAAAAAACACTCAAACGATGAACTTTCGGTATAAAGACAAAGGACTCGCACGGGGTTCAGAAATACATAAAGCTGCCGTAAATAGTCAGCAGCAGTAAGGAGCAGATGTTTCTGTACTTATCAGTCCCATAGGGACTCAGTTAAACTGTGTAGATTGAGGTTGGGGCACTGTCGGCAACTTAATAACAAACTAAATCACAAGCTAGCACCACTGATACGCTAGCTAGCTAGCAATCTGGTTCATTATGGAAGCCGGTACTAAAGTTACCGCTGGTGAGGAGGACATTGGGAATTTATTATCCACACCATTTTTAAGAATAACTTAATTAATGAAGATTTATTTAAATATCACCAAAATAAAGTTGTCTGATTAATGATTTGTCTGATTGCATTCATTAACATGACATTTTATTACAGTTTACTATATGTGATTAAAACAAAGGTACAAAGTCTTTAGATAAACACGTGAGAAAAAAGGCCTTTAAAGGAAAGTGTTTGAAAGCCAGAGATCGTTGGAAGAAGAGGGGCAGCCTGAGGTTCTGGATGTTCTGGTCCCACATTGATAGGGAACCAGGACTGAGGAACACAGTCAGCCGCCCCCACCCGGGGATCTCAGGCTGCTTTTGTGCCTCATAATGTCCCAAACACAGTATTGCACCAATGATGATAGTAATTTCATTAGATGGTCAGTTTGCACCATCTATTGGACAGATAGTAGAACTACATCATCTGATGTGCGATTTCTCTGACACTGACTGGGTTCCTGACACTGGTATATTAATTTTTCCGACTTGGGCTCTAAAGTTATGAGATATGACGGCGTCCTCAGATCAGACGCACACTGACCTGGAAGAACAGTGCAGCTTGTTCTCTCCCGGTGTTTCCTCGACATCTGATGGTAGAAAGAGACTGTAAGTGGACCTGAAGTGAGGTGAGAATCCTACCAGAGGAATCTGTAAATGCCTGATAATCAGGATCACTTTGATCACAGGGAAACATCTAATATCGAAAACAATATAAAGAACAGTAGAACAGTAGAACTATTCTGAATAGTTGGCTTCAGAGGAACTTATCCATCTTTGGACTTGTTTTGCTTATGAAGATGGAGAGTTTATCTAGATGTATCTATCCAGCTTATTCCTTGGATATATATATATAACTTTATATGGAAAAAAATAAGCTACATTATATAAACATAAGTGATATTGTAAAATCTGTGGAGGACGGGGGGTCTAAATGCAATTGATGTTGATTCAATGACCCAAGTAAAATGGTTACAAAGTTTCCTTAGGAAAGGTAAATCTTATTGATCGGATCTTATCTCATCTTATTAATCCTCGTATTGTCTTCCTGTCGACCATGCACTTATTCTCTGGTTTGGTTTGCCTGTTTATAAAGCATAAAGTAGCCTATACATGATCACCCAATTCTGTGTTACATATTTTTGGCCAACTTCATAACTTATTACCACTAGTTTTACACTTTTTTATGGAACTGATGGTGAATAAATCTCATTTACATGAGATGACGGCCTAATTTCTGAGTAAAATAAGCAGCAATTAGGAATTGTCTTGACTAATAGTTAAGGTCAGAGAAACGTGTTTATGGATGATCGCAGATTTTCTCCCGGGTAGACCATAAAAGTAGTGATCATCAATTAGTGTATGTTATTTTTTATGAAATTTGGTTGAAAAGAAAGCCATGTTTCTGACATAGAAACTTTGAAAACGGGTCGAATTTGACAAAAGCGACTCTTAAAACATTGTTATTTTATTTTGAAGGACAGTGTGTAGCGGAAGTTGTGTTTGTGTTTCCGGGTCTCGGAAGATGCTAGGACCTCCGTCCCGTTGTTTGCATTTTAGCTCGTGGTGAGGACGGCGGAGTAAAAGGCGCCAGTGTTTGGTGTCCTTCCAGAGAGAAACATCCCAAACTGCTGCATGAGGTTTTCAAACCTGAAACGGAGCTACAAAGAGCAGGTCTGTTTTCTTTCTCCGACCGGAAACGCGTTTACTGCTGTTGTTGTTGCAGGGAGTCCGCGCGCTAAGCTAGCCGCAGCTAGCTCCTGCTAACGTGTTATTTTTATATGTTGTGAGCTTCGTATTTTCTCAAATGCAGCTCTGTGTCTCAAACCGCCTACTTGCACACTTCAAACACTTAGTTTTAAGTATATAGCTAGTGGAGATAACGAAAAAGTCAGTGCACTGAAAGTACCCGGATGACCCCCTAAAAACGGTCAAAAAGTTAAGTGTGGAACAAGGGGGTAAGCATATATCTATGGGGGTAAGCTTCGCTTCAGGACGCGAACCTCCGATGGCGCCATTTTGTTGCTACGAAGCGATCACCTCTTGTTAGCATTACACTGACCGCCATTTTTTTTTTTACGTCACTTGACTGTGAATAACTTTACATCTGAAGCGTTTAAAGACTCTATTTGTCCATTGTTTATTTCTAAAGAAACACGACAATGTATAAAAGGCTCGATTACCTTGTACCTCACGTTATGGCTCCGTAGCAGACGCTTTTGTAAAAATAAGCTAATGATTGTGTCATAACCAAGTGACTTACTGTCGCACAGTAAAGGAATTACCGTATAGTACAGGAGAAGCTCGCAGGCAGTTTCGACTTACATTAGCTGTTTAGGTTTAATTACTAATGTTATCTAGCATGTTAGTTAGGAATAATTAGCCTGTGCTTATGTTATCTCCTTACATATACCTACACTCTCCGTATCTGTAAGATTGGGAATGATTGAGATTTCTCTTGGCACAGCTACCAGAAGACTTCCAACTTTCAGACACGTTGCTCATGTCACATTTACGTTGTCTCTCTCAGTTGGAGGCTGCGCAGTAAAGCAAGAGATCACCAGAAAAGTGCTTCTAATAGCTTTCACTGGTCTCCGTCCAGAGCAACGGGGTCTATTGGTCCATTATATATATGTCAATGGTGTGGAACGATGGACACTACGCGCACTAAACGGGCGCCATCTTGACTACGCAGCGGAAAGGGGAGGGGCCAGGGACGTTGACCGGCAGCTGATTGGACGAACGCGTCACGTGGTTCTGGCTGCTCCCGGATTTTACAACAGAGCATAATGGTGGCTCATTCAGAATACGATCTTGTTTTTTACGAAAATAGTTCACCGAAACGTGTTTCTGAAAACATTTTAAGCGAGAAATAGGCCATGCAGTTGCTGAATCTGTCTTCATTTCAGATCAACAAAGGTCGGTTTAAGAAATTTTCGTCAGATTTTCAGAGGCGGCGGGGCGAACCATCCAAAGTGGGCACTACGGCAGTAAGTAGTCAGTGCACATTAGCAGTATACTGACAGAAGTGTGCGGTTTGAGACACAGGAGAGGCACTTCAACATGGACTCTGTCAGCTGGCCAGTGGAATGTGTGGAAGACGTGTTATATATTATTCTTTAAGTTACCCTGTATGGAAGAAATTCATAGTTGTGAACTGATGCAGCTTTATTTGTATAGCACATGTCAACAGCAAGGTAATTCAAGTGCTTTACATTAACGAGCAGTTACCCAGCCTAAAATAAAATAAGACGGATATTAATACCAAGAATGTAATGTTTTTCCTGGCTCAGAATGGGCTTTGGGTGGGGGGGGACACAAGCGGTGGTCTGCGCCCCCCCCAGGAAAGTTTGAGTGTCAAAGACTTAATTTCCTGCATTCCGATAAATTTTTTTAGGCATCAGTTAACGGTGAAAACGTTTATATTTATGTCAAGGTAAAACACAAAATTCTGGTAGCAAGGTAGCAAATTCAAACTATCCTGGCTGACACCAGACCCTTGTCAGTCGTAACTAGGGCTGGGCGTATCGATACCAAGATAAGTATTGGTATCGGATCGATACTGTCGTGATGAGATCGATACTTTTGTTGCAGTTCGTCTCCGAGTTCATGCGAGCACAGCATCTCTCCAAGTCTGTGCGCAGTGTGCAAACAGTGCACCTCTCTCTCTCTCTCTCTCTCTCTCTCTCTCCAGTATTGTCCACCCCTAGTTGTAACTGAGAGTGGGTCTGGGAAAGGTTCATTGACAGTTCATTTTCAAAGGGGACGTCACCACTGATTTGCAGAGCAAATCTCAAATTTGCCGGAAGTTTGTCAGGGTTTCCCCGGGCTAAATTCAAACTAGCATTGCAAGCAGTTACGACCGGTTCCAAGACAAAGTGGAAGGCCAGGAAATAGGGATGGCGAAAACTAAAAAATTTTCTTGACCGGTCACCGAGCCTCATTAACCGGTTAAAACCGGTTAACCGTTTAGTTTAAAATATGCTACTCTATTTGAAATAACAGCCATTTCGAGCCGCGCCTGCAATTTCTCAACTCTGTCGCATCTCTCTCTCTCTCTCTCAGACACACACACACACACACACACAGCCCCTGCACCGCCCTTCCACTCACGTCACGTTTTTTAAATCTCCCTACAGCATGAAACAAGTCCCGCAAATGCGGCGCAGAGGAGCTTGTATGTAATCGGAGGACAAAATGGCTCCTTAGTTTCGAAATAGTTTAGGTACAAGCCAGGTGATCGCGTTTAAAATAAAGTCGTTTGTCTAGCGTTAGAAGCTCATTAGAAACATTGCCGCGGCTCATTTGAGAAAATGACAGCTCCGAAGAGACGCCGCTTTAGTTTGAGTGTAGTGCTAACAATAATAAAGAGATGATGATCATCATCACCTTATCTGTTACCACTGAAATGCAGATTTAATGTGTTTCCAAATATAAGCCCATCTTATGCGTAATAGGATAAAACAGGCACCTTAATGCGTAAAACAGGCGATTAGACCTAACAAAATTAATTGTTTGGTTCCGGTTTCCGACCGACCCTGTCAATTAATGTGCGACCCAAATTTATTTTATGAGCTTGGGGAAGAAATGATACTAATTAAATAAATACACAAATAAAACGTTTAAGGCGAACTATAATTACATTTTTGGACAGCACTTTTGCGATGCAAGATGCCCGTTTTCCTCCAGCAAAGCTGGAAGAGGACCCGATGTCGCCGCAGCGGCATTAACGTTGCCGTGTCCAGTTTTACGGCAGCAGCAGCGTGAGGACGGCGCCTTCAACCAGCCCTCACCGGCCACGCCGGCCAGCTACAGCACTACTGCGCCGCCGGGGAGCTTCAACACGTTAAACAGGGCAGATGAAACCACTCATCAACTATATGTTGTGTTTAATGTCGTTCAAGAGGATGGCAACCTAGCAAGCAAACCCGATCAAAGGTAAACCCCCTTTAGAGTGCTCTAACGTTACAGCAAGTCCCTGGGGCTCATTGGAGGTGGCTAACAGCAGTGAAGCTATGACAACTTCACAACAGTTCATTTGGATACAAGCGTTGCATTATGGATAGTGATGCACCGATGTGAAAATTGTGGCCGATACCGATAACCGATATTAATATTTCTGTTATGGCCGATACCGATATTTACCGATGTTGATATCTCTGTAGGATACAAGTGTGTCCTGAATTCACACTATGAATAAGCCAACCAGCCAAGAGTATTCACAATAAACATCTAACTCACTTGAGACCAAGTCACTGTATTCTGTGAACATTGTACAACAGTTCAAAACTTTAAAGTACAGTAGTAGGCCTTAAATGGCCAAAGCCAAAAGTATTGAAACCGGTAAAATGTGAAAATGGAGCCAGAACAAACTGGACTGAACAGACACTGGCTTTTACAGTCTTCTGAACTTCCAAGTACTTTAGGGTTAGGCCTAACCCTCAAAATTATAGAAATTGGTGCCTTCTAGGCCGAGATAAACCAGAAAATGTGTTTTTGGCTCATATGGATGAAAGACACCAAATCCCAGAATGCACTTGCTTCGCTGCTTAGACTCCACTCCCAAGCCATGCCTACCGTTTACAGACCGACAGTGAGGCAGCATTCAACTCAACCCAAATGTGTTTTATTGTCATTTCAACCATATACACGAAACAACATTTCAACGTGGCTCTAATGGTTACACATTTAAAATATATAAAAACGACATACGAAACAGGTGTTTACAGTCAACCAAGCGCTAATGCTAGTATGCATTAGCTGAACTTTACGTGTGTGTGCAATAGCTAAATGTAGCCGATTATAAACACAGTTGTAAATTTGCGTGAAATGTATAATGGTCGGCATTTACTAGACACAAACTCCCCCAGCAGTTAGCATTTAGTTGGATACAAGCAGCTAATTAAAGCCCGTGTTAATACCCGTGTTGAATCTGTTAATCTTACCCGGCAACATGTTTCCACAACAAGAAAAACCGAAGTCTCTGAACTTGCGACGGGAGTTTCGTTGAAGTTGGATGTAGCTAGTCCAGTTTGTTGTCTAATGAGCAGACACTTGCAGGCAGCATTGATGGAACAGGTGGCTGGCTAGCGTTAGCTTTCCACCTAGCTAGGTTAGCTATACTCCAGCCCCCGTTTGCGTTTCACCGCTGAGAATGTCCCCCCATGATCGCTCCGATCAGGTCTGCCCGCTGCGGCCACTGCCCTCTCCGGCCGTCGCTGCTGCCCTCTCCGTCCGCCGTGGCTGCCCTCTCCGTCCGCCGTGGCTGCCCTCTCCGGCCGTCGTGGCTGCCCGCTCCGTCCGCCGTGGCTGCCCTCTCGGGCCTCCGCTGCTGCTGCCCGCTGTTCAAACTAACCTGTACGGCGGGCCGCATTCATCTCTCCCCCGCCCACCGAGGGCCGGTGGTTTACTACATTTTCCAGTGTCCCACTTCGCCGGCAGATTCCGTCTGCAAAACGCAAAAACCAACATCCCCGCCCCAGACTCGCTGCTGCTTCTTCTTCTTCTTCTGATTTCGGCAGTATAGAAGCTGTTAAGCATATTACTGCCCTCCACAGGTCAGATTTAGATCTAAATTCTCACACACACGTCAAATACACAGGAATGTTTCACATCGGCCCTATTCATCGGCCCTATTTTGACATCGGAACGATACCGATGTGTAAAAAAATGACCATATCGGCCGATATTATATCGGCGGCCGATATATCGTGCATCACTAATTATGGAAGATAGACGGGATTCTGAACAGCGATACGCGCGCGTATCGCACAGGTGTGCGCGTTACTTCACGCAGCACATGTAACTGGCTGGAAACGATAGCTACAGCTTATACATTATTTACTTCCGCTGGCGCAGATGAACTAACGGTACACTCGTTAACTGTATAAGCCTACAATAAACCCTCCATGATTAAAGAGTCAATATTTATCAATACCCACCTACCTGTTCTACAGGCAAATTTAAACATGTAGAAACCGATATTTCAGTCTGCTCTTCATGCGCTGTCTACTCTTATTCACCGCGCTGTGCAAACAAAGCTCTACTCTGCGACTTTACAATCAAGCTAAAATGAAAGATGTCAGTTTGTAGTCGGTTTCTTAGCTTGCAACGAATCTTGATTTTTGGACAAACTCTTAGGCTATAAACGTAGCTGCTGTCTAACCGATCCATCCTCTCCGCTGGAGCGCTAAACCTGTGGCTGTATTATAAGACCAAAACAAATACACGTGGCTACTTAATATGCACGTGAATTACATGTTTTCAATTTATTAAGCGACAACTGTACACGTATTAACAGGTAGGCTATGTTATGAAAATATTGAGTATCCATCGCTACTGTAAAGGCAAAAAAAAAAAACTACTTATCCCTTGCTGCCACTGGGAAAAAAAAAAATATTTTTTTTAACAGACTAACAATAATTTTGACCGGTTAACGTTGAAACGGTCAACCACCGGTCAAACGGTCATTGGTTAACATCCCTACCAGGAAATAGCTGCAAGGTCTGTAGTAAATTGCAAACTGTACATCTCCCCATTTACATTAATTGAGTTATAGGCCACGGTGTTTCCTTGAGGATTTTTTTTAGCAGTGGGTGCAGGTCCGAACGAACCCCCCCCCACGCACGTGAACACACGCATGAAACAGAACTGACACTTTGCTGCAACACAAACAAATATATTTATTCACCTCTACTCACACTCACAATGAGGCATATTTTCAGTTGTGATTGAACTGTATTTTTTGAGTTGCCATATAGGCCAACTTTGATCTTGACATATTGGCTAAGCATTCTGTAGCAAATAACAATAAACCCACTATTAATGACGTTATCTTAATGCAGTGTCACTGCTTCAGCATGTAATATAATGCACCTAAAATACAAACGTTCTCCGACACTCTAACAATGCAGCCCTATTTCTGATACCGTGGGGGGCAAAAATGTTGCCGTGGGGGGGCCGCCACGGTCAAATCAACACAGAGGAAACGCTGGGCCAAACGTACTTTAACGTAGCAACATTCTTTTTAATAACTTTTGTTCAGGTCTGTCTGGAGATGCTATGTGCCACGATTTGTGAAGATCTGACTCACGGCCTGGGAGTTAGAGCTGTCAATCTTTTCTCTATAATACCATTCGAATTTCATGTCATTTTTGCTGAAATGAAATGCAGCCTGTTATAGACCCCTTTGCAAATGCGTGACCACGCCATGACGGATGGCAGAATCACCGGAAGCACAAGCTGAGCAGATGTAGGAGACGAGCGGAAAGTTTCATTAGTTTCAGTCAGTTTAAAATAAATAACACCTAATAAAATCCGGGGCCTTCATTTACCTGAACTGCAGAAGGTACCAGGTTTTTATTTGAAGCAGGCTTTTGTTAGAGGCAGGCCTTTATTTCTAATTCCATCTGTTTGATATCCATTCCAGTGTTTCCCCTGTTTACTCTCAGCAGCGCAACATCGTAAGTCCACGAACAGGCCAACTGTCTGCTGTGAAGTATAATTGTTTTAAATAAACTGTTTTAAATGAAAAGCCATAGCGTTCCAGTGGACAGAGATCATTCATTTTTAAGAAACATTTGCATCACCATATACAACAACAGCCAGAAGGGTGACAAATAGGGGTGGGGGAAAAAATCGATACAGCATAGTATCGCGATATTTTTCGTGGCAATACTGTATCGATACACAGATGCCAAGTATCGATCTATTATTATATGTGTTGGTCAGTCTGTCTGCTTGACAATCTCATTTTGCAGCAATAAAATTGAAGTGAGATAAACAAACAGAAATGTATCTTTTTTTAGATAAAACTAAATTGTCCTTTGGGGACATCATTTGAAATTGGGAAAAACTTAGAAAAAAGGTAATAAATTGCAATATATCGCAGAATATTGCCATATGTTTAAAATCGCAGTAATGTTGTATCGTGACGCAAGTATCGGGATACGGGATCGTATCGTGAGGCCTCCGGTGATTCCCAGCCCTAGTGACAAAGCATTTTGGGGTCAGAATGAATCAAACACCACCATGTGTGTCAGTTTGAACCCTGTAACCCTGGTATTTATTTCAAATACAGGTACTACAGTATTGCTGGTAGATTACAATAAGAGCATACGGTAGTTTTGTAAAACACATTGCTGGATTGCAGCACACCAGTATCTGATTAACGTTACAGACGGGTAGCTAGCTAGCTTTGTTTCTAGCTCCAGGCTAACTTTTTTCCTCCCACCTCCAGCTAGCTAGCTAGCTGTGCTCTGCTCTTGTCGGCTAATCTTGTCAGCTCATCCTTTGGAGCCCGTCAATCTCTGCTAGCACTAAATGAGACCTGTGTTACATCCAATGTAGCTACTGCCATCTATTGGCACCTGTACGTTACTATAAAAACTACACTTGGCTGAGTAACGCATACAGCTGCATGGACTAAAATACCAGTAGGACAATAATACTTTACATACCATAATACAGTATCATAATCCAGAAAAACAAAGTGTGGAAAAAATCATGAATTTATTGTTGAATCTGTTAAATTGAATTGGTAGACATGAACTTGATGAACTTGAATGCACATTATATGAAAGGCATTTAGGAGATTATCCACACTAATTTTCCCTGGCCTCAATTTGAGGCCGGCCTTTATTTGTCCCTGTTGACGACGCCCCGGTTTTTAATTAATTTTTTTTTTTTTTTTTGAGGAATTAACCTAAAATTGCAGAAATCAAAGAGGCTCAGAGAGATGGACGGGCTCGAATTATTCACATTTAGAAAAGAAAAGACATAAACCCATGTTATATCTTCACCTTTTTGTAAGTTGCATATGTTTTTCTTAAATACAGGCTGGATTGACTTCTAGGGGGACGTTTGATTTCACGTCCATAAAGCGTTTGGCAGTTTGCAGAGAAAACTTCCGGAAGTCACGTTAACATGGACTCGATCTACACTGACCACACGCACTCGCACTGTTTCAACCATAAAGGTAAGCTGATGATCGCTATTAGATATTAATAGAATGGTCTTTATTGCCACTGTACACGTTCAACAAAATTGGATGCGGTCCTTTCAGTGCAAAACACCAACAAAAGTGCAAAGGAGGCAGGGGTTAAAGTGGGCCGGAACTGCGTTCTGGCACCTTTTTGATCAACAAGTTCATTATTCCATTTTGCAGTTTCATACATCAGTGTTTCCTGTTCTTTTAAAATGGTGCCAAATATCCATTCCAGTGTTTCCCCTGTTCACTCTCAGCAGCGCAACATCGTAAGTCCACAAACAGGCCAACTGTCTGCTGTGAGGGAAAATAGCAAGACAGTCAAGTACCATTCTGTTAAAGTCAGCTGAACAGGTAAAGATCACATGGCCGGTAGCCTACCGGTTTACAAACAGGCTCTATAGCAAACAACACGGTAACATGCTGCAGATCCGGTGTTGTTAGCTGAGCTAGATGGAGTGTATTTGGTTCAAACAGATCAGGGATGCCTTTTTGCCCTCATTTATCTCGGTGAAGTTAGCTGCATGTGAATGTAGCCCCAGTGTGGGTCGGACTCAGTGTCCAGAATTAACTAAATTAACCCAACGGAGGTAAAGTACCTCTGCAGAACAACCTTGGTAAGGAACTATGAAACTACTGCGGGCTATGGCGGCATGCGGTCTAGCAGGTGCTGCCTCGCTGCCATCCGGCTTCAAAATCTCTCCAAATTCACCTCTGAAACAGCGATGCCGTGAAAGTGGTGTTGTATCCGAAGGCAGCTCACTTCATGTCAAAATGACCACATTGATCTCCATCTAGATTGTGGCTCTTTTCGCCAATTCAGTGCGGCCGTGCTTCAGTGCACTTGACCGACGCATGGGGAATGGGAACAGCTGTTACAAACATTTTGAGTACTAGGTGTGAGAAAACATTGATACACTTGAGTATCGTGATATTTTATTTTGCAGTACTGTATCGATTTTCAAAAAGGCAATATCGATCGCATCGCCAAATTCTTGCGAAGACACACCCCTAATTTCGTGTCTCCTTTGTTTTGTGGATTTAGGCCTACTCAAATATTTTTTGCCTAGTGGACAATTTGCTTTGTATTGCAATGTTCTTAACAATGGAAAAGTGTAGGGCAAATGTAGGGCTGAAACGATTCCTCGAGTAACTCGAATAATTCGATTACTCAAAAAACCTTGATGCAAAATGATTTGCCTCGAAGCTCCGTTTGATCAACGTTGTTATCGCTCACGGTGTTTCCGCAAGGATGACTGTTACGGTCGCACACCGGGAAAGAGGAGCGTAAATAGTGAGGGGCTAAGAGAAGAGACAGGTCGGAGAAAAGGACAGAAAGTGTCCTTATACAGGGTATCCGCGGGGTCTTGAAAAGTATTAAAAGGTGATAAATCAATTTTGGGAAAATTAAGACCCTTAAAAAGTATTAAAAAGTCTTATCACGGCTTTATAAAGTCTTAAATTTTGAAAGTATTTTTTCTGAATTAGCTGTCCAACAGTTTGAGTCCCAAAAACATCGTAAAAGTACGCTCTGGCGTTCCCAGTGCGTATTACAACGCACCAAAATGTTTTAAGAGAAGGTTGGTGAACGCATGAACAGAATGGGGAAGTGCAAATTTGCAGCGTCGTGGCTGGAAATGCAGGACTTCAAAGCGTGGCTGCCGCCAGTCGAGGGGAAGTTCAGGGAGGCATATTGGACATTGTGCAAGAAAAAAATAAGTATTGTGTCAATGGGCATTAACTCGTTAAAGTGTGGTGCTAGCCACAAAGCCGCTGCTAGCCGCCGAGAGCGGCAGCTCTCCATCGCTAGCTTCTGTGGTAATCGCGTTGCACCACCACAACCTAGTGCCAACGTCGTTACACCACCGGCAGTCGCACCTGAAGCTACAGCTACGACCCGGGCTGTCTCTGCTTCCTCATCTTCTGCAGCCGACATCAGAGTGGCTCTGGGCGGCACACATTTTTTTGTATCAGAGTGGTCTATAGTCTTTATCACAAACTAAAACTGTTAAGTTAAAAGTATCACTGATGTAAATGGTTACAGCTTGAAGTGGCGGTGAGGTATAATAAAATATTGAGAAGGTCTTGAAAAAGTCTTGAAAAGGTATTAAAATTAACTTCAAGATTCCTGCATATACCCTGTAATAGCATAAGTGTAACAGAGCTGTGTGACATTGTAATCAAATATATAAATGAAAATATGTTGAGTATAACTAATATTTACATATAGGCCTATATACAGATCAGTCTCAGGTTGAAACTTGTAGTTCTGAAAGTTAAGTTGCACAATTTAAGGTAATGTTTATGTATGTTTAATGTAGCCTTAGTTTGAGGTTAATTGCATTTGAGAAAAAGTTTTCTATAAAAACAATGTAATATGGCACTTAAATGCACCTAATATGTTGAGTTGTTTGAGAGATGATATTATAAGGTAAATCCGGCAATTGTGAAACAGCGCTGTATTAAACTTTTCCGCGCTGTAAACCAGGCTAGCGTGCTGTGGGACTCTCAGGCTAAACCAAGCAGATTATGAGTAGGACATTTAAATATCTGAGGTGCTATTCCTAAAAATGATCAACCGCAGCTAGGTGAGACAGCTAGGTGAGACAGCTAGGTGAGACAGCTAGGTGAGAAAGGGGAGAGAGAGGTGATATGCAGGAAATCGTCACAGGTCGGATTCGAACCCTGGACCTATGCGGCGAGGCATAAACCTCTCAGTTTATGTGCGCCTGCTCTATCCACTGAACCATCCCGGCCACTTATTACGACATTTTAACATAGATTGGAGTGATAAAATAAAAAGAAAAGAGCTAAAAACCTGTTTCAAGTAATTTCGAATTCCAACAGGTAATTGAAGGGCCTACGAGGATAACTAGTTCATCAGAGAAACTGATTGATTTGGCGTTCGCAAATAAACCAGAAAGAATAAAAACGTCTTACAATTTGGTCACAGGGCTATCTGATCACAATATGATCCTGATTGTAAAAAAAGCTCTCTAAAAAGGTATCCCATTTATAAACCTACACAAAGTTAAATCAGTATATTATCCCTAAAAGTCAGTTACCCAGTCTTGAGAATGCAATTGAAGAAATAAATTGGAACAAACACCCTGCTCATGAATTATAATAAATATAAGTTGTTTTAGTCGTGCAACAGAAAACTAGCTAGCTGTCTGGATTTACCCGGCAGAGATCTATAGAGCAGTTAACCATAGTCCTCATAAATCCACTGGAATTTAAAACACAAAGAAAGGAAGGTAAAAGACATCCCGCCGATAAATCGTAAAGAGAGGTCTGTGAGTTTGCAGTGAAAATGCCGTTTTTTAGGTCGGGTAGAATCTACCTCCGTTGACTCTCGTTCATATTTTTTCGAAAGATATGTACCACAAGTAGAAGGGCGTGACTTCGGCCATTTGTTCGTGACCTCCTACTTCTGAATGCATTGACTGGAACACTCCGAAGCCTATATACTGCCCCCATTCAGTTCCAAAAGAGCGCAGCACCGATGCTGCTAACACCGGCATCGGCGCTAACGGTGTTTTGGAAAAAAAATGGGCATCGTCTGTGTTTTTACTTTAGAACCGGAAGGTATCGCAAGTATCGGTTCTCGTGACATCCCTACTACTTGCTACAGCGTAAATTGACACGCAATCGCAAGGTAATGTAAGTCAATGGCTTTGAAAATGACATGACTTGTCATCCTGTTCCTGTTAAACCAGGAAAAAAACACTTCATAGTCATAGTACGATATTACAATAACACTGAGGGGAAGCAGATGGCAGCAGCACTGGAGATGAAGAGCACTGGGTAACGTTAGGAACGGTCTTTAGGCTCTGTGTACTCTGCAGGCAATAATCGATTACGGTCTGTCACTGCATTGAGGCAGTATCGCTTAGGTCCGCATCGTGATGCAATGATTAATTTCAACGCCGCTATTGGAAAGCAGGGTGGAGGGAACCTACGTCCTTATCAGAGTGAATTTAGGAAATTAGCAAAGTATTGTTAAGATTCACATTAATGCCTGTTTGTTTGTGTTTCAGCTTTACCTTCAGATGTCCAGAAAGTGATTGTTGGTGAAGAACATCAGCAGGAGTGGAGCTCCAGTCTGGATCAGGAGGACACAAAGCCCCCCACACGTTAAAGAGGAACAGGAGGGACTCCGGATCAGTCAGGATGAAGAGCAGCTTCAAGGGCCGGAGGAGGCTGATGTCACCAAGTTCACATTCACTCCTGTCTCTGTGAAGAGTGAAGATGATGAGGAGAAACCCCAGATCTCACAGCTTCATCAAATACAAACTGAACAGATGAAAACAGAAGCTGATGGAAAGGACTGTGAAGGACCAGAACCAGCCACGAACTCAGATCCAGATCCACATTTACAACAGTCTACTGACGACGAGACTGGAGACTCTTCTGAACCTGAACCTGAGACTGATGACAGTGATGATTGGAACGAGACCGGAGAACCTCAGTCAGGTTTAAACTCTCTGAATAAATGATGAAGTGCCTGTCAGTGGTTTGAGATGTGGTACTGGTGAGAAAGAGGGTTGGAAAATATTTGGCACCAATGGACATCTGAAGAGACACATGAGATCTCTTACAGCAGCGAAACGATTTAGCTGCTCAGTCTGTAAGAAAGCTTTTAAACACAGTGGAAATTTAAGTACACACAAGAGAATCCACACAGGAGAGAAACGATTTAGCTGCTCAGTCTGTAAGAAGGCTTTTTTACTAAGTGGAAATTTACAGAAGCACATGAGAATCCACACAGGAGATAAACCATTTAGCTGCTCCGTATGTACGAAAGCCTTTACATTTAAGCAGGATTTAGATAGACACCTGAGAATCCACACAGGAGAGAAACCATTTAGCTGCTCCGTGTGTAAGAAAGCTTTTATACAACGTGGGGATTTACACACACACATGAGAATCCACACAGGAGAGAAACCATTTAGCTGCTCCGTGTGTAAGAAAGCCTTTACAGTGAGCGGAACTCTAAAGGCACACATGAGAACCCACACAGGAGAGAAACCGTTTAGCTGCTCGGTCTGTACGAAAGCTTTTAAACGGAACGTAAGTTTACGAAAACACATGAGAATCCACACAGGAGTTCCAGGAGTGGAGGCAGAGAAGGAGAGCAGAGAACCTCATTCAGGCTGAAACAATCTGAAAACAAATGAATTCTCTGAAAGTGGTAAGGGATGTAATACTCTTTGGGTTCCAGGATTTACAAATATTTTTCCAGGATCCAGTGTTCATACTTTGGTAATGTGTGCGGTATTAACAGGGTTTCCCCACGTGTTTAGAATTGACTTGTGGTGCTGGCTGGCTGGGTTCAGTAATAAACTAGTCAAACAAAGGTTTACGAACTATTTATTTAAAAAACAAAATGCTGAAAAGCTGCAGCTACACTGCATTGCTGGCTTAATTGCGTGAGTAGAAGTTGAATTAGCGAGAATAGTTGAAGTTAGCATGAATTTTATTGAAATGTTGAATAAGACCAATAATGTCTGAAACAAAAAGGGAATATTTGAAAGTTTTCTCGAACTACTGCCACTACACTGAATTGCTGGCTTAACCCATGTGTTGACTTCAGGTCACATTGACCCTTTTTGAATTTTTGTTATCTATCAGAAATTATGGGACGTAGAAATAAGCACTGAAAACGTGTGGAAGAAATATTTAACAACTTAAAACGTTGGAAAAAGCAAAAACAAACGTTGAAAAGGTTGACAAGAAGACAACACAAGGGTTAAATGTGTAAGAAGAACTCCAAATGTATGAAAGATGTGGTACATGTTAAGGCTTGAAGGAGTATGAATCAGATACAGTTGAACATACTTGAAAAAGCAGCTTGAATGTTTGACAGGTGTAGAACACTTAGTGTTTTCAACATTTTAAAAGTCTTAACATGAATCCAACATACTATTGGCAAATATAAATCTCCACTAATGATAGCCTTACTGGCCTATAGGTAAGGTAGTCACTAAGGTAGCCATCCACGTAAGTTAATTCATTAATTAATCCACTGTGCCACATGTATGTGTTTTAACATTAAAACACATTAGGCTTTTTTAATATTTTTTTGTATTCTATGCAAAAAATTCTATGTATAAAGGCTGTATAAATTTCATTTCAGAAATTTGGGTTTCTTTCAAACAAATTGTCAAAGAAAAGAACGTGGATGGTTCCCTACAACCATTACAAATAAAATAAATGATCAGTTCACTACTTTCATTGAATGTGCGTGTTTAATTTTATATTCAAAGACAAAAAAAATGACAAAAGAACGTTGGAAAAAAAGTGACAGAAATGTTGGAAAAAGCATATAAACGTGACTTTAAAAAAATCTGTAAAACATCAAAAAAATTGCTGGGTAAAATCGACAAAAAAAACATCCAAAAAATTGCTGGAAAAAAATCCACCAAAACATGAAAAAAAATCTACAAAAACGTAAAAAATTGCCGGGAAAAAAAACGGCGGAAATAGTGACAAAAAAAATCTACAAAAACATCGGGTAAAGTGATAATTGTCAAAAGAACAACAAAATGTTGAAAAAAGAAAAAAAAAGGTTTTCATTTAAAATTTTGACAGAGAAAACGTGGTCGACAACACAAGGAGTTAAGGAGTGAGATGCAGCCTCTGTGTTTCTCTCCTCCTCTGCTGGTGTCTGTGTGTTTGATTGCAGGAGTGGAGCCAGCTGTGCGGGAGTCAGGAGTCCAGCTGCACCTCGTCAGCCATCAGCCTCTGATTATTCCACCTGGTGTCTCCTGCAACTCAGTGTCAGGTCGGAGACAAGACCTTTCTGTCAGTCTCGTTCCTGCAATACTGGTCTTCTGTTTGCTTCATGGTAATATCGTTCACTGAAGCCAGTCTCCTGTGCCTGCAGTTTGTCACCGCGCTCCTCCTGTCTCACACGGACCGAGGACGTTGAAAGATTGGATTTCGCCGGGCTGGAAATCCTTCTTTGCGTAAGCAGCAGGTTAGGTTGGCATTTGTTCCGCCCGCACAATTGGCCAACGCAGCGAGTGCACAAGTCAGTTCCCCCTGGATATAAATACCAGTATCCGAAATCTTTCTCTTCCGCTCTTCGAGGGTCTTCCGGGTTCGAGGTACGTGGTGTGCGCTCGGGATGATAGCATAGCTGTGTTTGTGTTCATTTAAGTTTGCAAAATGTAGATGATTCCAACTCGCAGTGTGTTCCAGACCGATGTCGCCGTGTGCTGTGCTGCTCCTGCGTCCCAGTTGGGATTGGTTTATCAGTTCTTTTTGACCCAAACGGTGCCTTCCAGGCGGCGCTGCCTGTGTCCCTACAAAACAGAGACTGCCACTGCTGCTGTACCGGTTTAGATGTGTGCAAAAGCCGGACTTGATTTTTTTATTATTTTAGTTCTCGTTTTATGACTATTGCCTTTTTTAAATCAACGACCTTTGGATTGATTGATTGACTAATTTGGGTTTTTTGTGTTTTTAGTTCTATCATTTAGTATTAATTTGTCACCTATTTTTAATTTTGTCTTAGTCTTGTGCCAAAAAATTTTGTTAGTGAAGTTTTAGTCGACTAAAAGTCTCGCCATTTTAGTCAAGTTTTAGTCAAAACATTTCTTCGTCTTTTTTTTTTAAATAAATCATTTCTGATAACCATTTCAGTCAAATAGTTATAAAGATAAACAAATGATTTAAAGTTATATAAATATTGAGCCTCTTCCTTATTTCACCAGTAAACGACAAAAACAACCATGGGAAAGGGATATTTCACACTAAAATGCAGCACGAAACTGGTGAGGCGTATTGTCAAGTGAACGCAACGTGTTTTTCAGACAACGGCAGCTGCAGACTGTCGTATGTCTCGTGTTGGAATCCTACATGGTGAAATAGAGACAAAACTTTACAGCGTTTAGCTGTCAGCATTGTAACCGTGTTTACTCCAACTGCTTGCTAACGGTATGCTAACGTTGCCTGCTGCCAAGTGTAGTGTTAACTAGCGCCCCGTGCAGCGATGTTTCGGTTGACTCTAACGTCCGTTTAGGAGCATCAGAGAGAAGCGCAGGCATTTAAGTGGCACCAAAATCTGCGTTGCTATTCGGTCCGGTAGATACCGGTCGTTAGGGCACCTGTTGGCGCCGTAGCACCGGGTCTCGGTAACAGCTGAATATTCTATCTCATGATGAAAAAGTAGAGACGATTGTAGACGAAAACTAAGAGAGATTTTATCTTAGTTTTTACTTTATGCAAAACATTTTAGTCTCGTCTTTTTTCGTCAACAATAATGCATGTTCATTTAGTCTTAGTCGGCGTTTTTGGACATCGGCGGAGTCTTGTCATCGTCTCGTCTTAGTCATGGGGAAAAAAGGTCGTTTTTCGTGCATTTGCTGCGTTTTGTTGCATGAAGTATATTTCAGTTGTTTGCCGTGTTGTATGAAGTTTTAGGCCACTTGTTTTTACTTTCCCTCCTGTTTGACTGGAGCTGTAGATCCAGAAATTTACTGGAAAATTTCCGGAAATTTCCCGGAAAATGTCTGCCCCTTTGCAGCCCTGGCGCTGTTGTGGCAAAAATATGATAAATCTGGTATAAAATATATAATGTACAACTAGTATGATACTCCATAAGAGATGACATGTATTCTGCCTTGAAAAAAGGAAAGATCTTCTCCCCCCCATATACCACCGTCAGTACCACAGAACACCTGCTGCAGCTGCGATGGCAAACCATTGAAGCAGTCGCGCTAGTTGCGGTATAGTCTACCCGGTGAAAAGTTCACTCAAAACTGCAAGATCAGCAAAATGACTTAATACAGTGGAAAATCCCCAGAAGAGGTGGTCTTAAGCTTCGAAAGTAGCCAATTGAAGCTTTACACGCATATTCTGAAGGTGGTCATTGGAGCATTTGGCAGGGGGAGGATCTCTCTTTTTTTACGATAAAAGTGGAGTAAGACAAAGGAATCTTTAGCAAGCTTACCGGTACTTGCTCGGGCTTTCATGTGTGTTGATTTACTTTCGTGCACATTAAAGCTCTTTTTCTGATCTGATTCCCTTGACTGCTGCGTAACTCTTTTATAACTCTTAAAACTTGCACCTAAAGCGAGTAACGAGGATCATAGAGCGGTCGCAGCAAGCGGTGGAGTTCGAGCCACTTATCTGGCCTTGAGCTGCGGACACTTCAAAATTTACTTCTTCAGTGCACGGGACACAAACCCCTGGTCTCTGGGCTGAAAGTCCTGTGTTGTTTGGCCCAACCAACCTCCCTTCGCAGAATTTCAGCCTTTCAACTCCTCTGTTATCAATCGCTGAACAGAGAAGACACATTTAGGTCCCGTACCTAGATCGTACCCGAACAACAAAAGGAAGGTTTTTTTTGTCGTCAGGGAAACCTGGTATATTATTTTCGAAATTTCTGGAAAATTTGTATTCCTAGTTATTTGTATGTTGGGACATGTACATAAGAAATGTATTTCTGTTTCCGTGTGTACAGATGCGTTCCTCTCATCAGAAGTGCTTCGGAATTTGAAATGGTGACTTTGTATTTTGCTAAAAATTAGTTTGTCTTTTGGTTTTCTTGTTTTGAGATCCTCTGCTACTTGGTGGGTTACATCTCCAGGACGCTACACAGGGTTTTCTGAGAACTTTTTAAAAGGTCAGGCCCGGTTTCTGATAACCCAGTGTGTTTCCCCGTTTTGATGTTGTCGATGTTTTCCTGGTTGCAGTGTGATGTTGGCAGGATGTGCACGGTTGGAAATGTTAACCGCCTCTATCTTGAATCTGAAAGCTTTCTTTCACGGAGCGTCGCAGATCCCAGACATGTCGACGGGTCACAATTCAACTCGTGATTTGTGAAAATGTGGAGATAGGGTCGCACTCTATCACACCATGACAAATCATTCATCCAGACGCGCTGCCAGAAATCCAAAGAGCCAAAGAAAAACTCCCCAGTGAGATCATCTGTGTCTCACAGCCGTTAACTCATCCCATTCGGAGAAGACTGATGGACAGATTTTATATTCATCTCCCAGATACATTTGCGGGCAAAACTTGTTTCTGTGTACCAATATTAGAACGGCAATGATTAATCGTTTAGTTGTAAACTGCTAAATTAATCACCAACTATTTTGATAGTTGGTTCAACGTTTTGAGTCATCGTTTAAGAAAAAAGTAAAAACTTCTCTGATTGCAGCTTGTAAAATGTTCTAGTTGCTTCTCTCCTCTTGTGACCGTAAACTGAAAATCTTGGAGTTGTGGACAAAACTAGACATTGGAGGACGTCATATCGGGCATTTGGGAAACCCTGATTTTTCACATTTTTCAACATTTTCTGACATTTTAGACAAAAAAATCAAGAAAATAGTCTTCTTTTTAGGGGCTGTGCAGATTTTCGTGTGTGATTACTGAGAATTTGCGGCACAAGAGGGCCGTCTCTGAAATAACCAGTCAACTAAAAAGATATCTATCTATCTATCTATCTATCTATCTATCTATCTATCTATCTATCTATCTATCTATCTATCTATCTATCTCATAAAAAAAATTCCAAACAATTGAAGAAATCGCTGTGTTCAATGTTTCTAAAATCCTGGCTGTGGCCGTTTGCCTTCACACCGTGTCTACGCAGACATCAGCAGCTTCAGTAGGGCCATAAAGAAAAATCTTTTTTGCTGACTATAATATACTTAAGCTATATTTAGTGGCAGTAGTGTAAAACTGCAACAACTCCTCATGTTTTCTTTCTTTCTTTTTAGGCATTTTAGGGCCTTTTATTTGATGGGACAGCTTAGGCAGTGAAAGGGGAGAGAGAGGGGGAATGACATGCAGCCAAGGGCAATGTGTTGTAGTTAAGAACACTGAAAGCAACAGAACTGAGGACACTTTAAAACCTGCCTTTCATCTCAAGTGATATCCTTATCATGAAATGTATGCAACATTGGAATATCTTCCTCATACCACGCAGCCCTGCATATCATAATGTGGTTTAGCATTTTTTTTTCTGCACCAAGGCTGAATTTTGGGAAAGAGACTTCAGATACAGTATTAGGGGACCACTAAGGTCTATATAAAAGAGACTTCAGATACAGTATTAGGGGACCACTAAGGTCTATATAAAAGAGACTTCAGATACAGTATTAGGGGACCACTAAAGTCTATATAAAAGAGACTTCAGATACAGTATTAGGGGACCACTAAGGTCTATATAAAAGAGACTTCAGATACAGTATTAGGGGACCACTAAGGCCTATATAAAAGAGACTTCAGATACAGTATTAGGGGGACCACTAAGGTCTATATAAAAGAGACTTCAGATACAGTATTAGGGGGACCACTAAGGTCTATATAAAAGAGACTTCAGATACAGTATTAGGGGACCACTAAGGTCTATATAAAAGAGACTTCAGATACAGTATTAGGGGACCACTAAGGTCTATATAAAAGAGACTTCAGATACAGTATTAGGGGACCACTAAGGTCTATATAAAAAGAGACTTCAGATACAGTATTAGGGGACCACTAAGGCCTATATAAAAGAGACTTCAGATACAGTATTAGGGGACCACTAAGGTCTATATAAAAGAGACTTCAGATACAGTATTAGGGGACCACTAAGGCCTATATAAAAGAGACTTCAGATACAGTATTAGGGGACCACTAAGGTCTATATAAAAAGAGACTTCAGATACAGTATTAGGGGACCACTAAGGTCTATATAAAAGAGACTTCAGATACAGTATTAGGGGACCACTAAGGTCTATATAAAAGAGACTTCAGATACAGTATTAGGGGACCACTAAGGTCTATATAAAAGAGACTTCAGATACAGTATCAGGGGACCACTAAGGTCTATATAAAAGAGACTTCAGATACAGTATTAGGGGACCACTAAGGTCTATATAAAAGCATTCAAAGAGCCCCATGTCATGGGATCTTTAATCTCCATTCTTATCAAATGAGTTCAGTGGAAGACACTTAAGGTTGTTTTATGCTTCTGCGTCAACTCCACACTGTACCTACAGCGTCGCTCCTTTGGCGTCGTGACCCTTTCGGAGTTCTGCATCGGGGTTGCTTTGCGCCACTGTGCATTTCACCGCCATAACTGGGGTTATTGTTGTAAGAGGTGAGGAGTCTGACTGCCAGTTCATGTTATGTTAGCAAGCAAACTTCAGCACTGCCCACAAAGTACTGCTTGCTGGCAAAGTGCTAATTTCAAAATGTTACTGACATATAGACACTCTACAAACGGATAACCCATTATTGTAAGTACCAAAATATGTCTGAGTTTCTTTGCAAAGCTCGTGTCAGTGAACTAGCATGTTGCTACTCCCCACAGTAGGCTGCTTGAAACACCGACTATCAACAGACAGGAGTAGTTGACCAATCACAGTCCTTGCAGTCTGCGTCGCCTCTGCGCAAAGTTTGACATTTTTGGAAAGTGCACTTTGTGTCGATTCGACGCGGAAGCATAAAACAGCCTTTAGGCTAACGCATGTTTTTCACGGCACGCACCGGTCCGTTAAATTTTGGGCTCTTCATTTTTGCTACGCTTTCTTCATTTGTGTCCGTAGACTTCTCCCAAATTCACCGAAAGTTAGCATTAGATGAGGCCTTATTTGTGTATTTCAACAGAACATTTCAGAAAACTTGTTGTACAAAAAGATGACCGTCCTAATGTCAGTAATCAGCTGGGGAAGTTCCATGCTGATATCTGTTAGTTCCTTCATTCCAGCAGCAGTCAGACTCTTTAATGCAACATCATAATGTAGCACTGCTAGCTGTTTCTGCAATATGAGCCATCACTGGACAATGTTCTGCACTGGATATTTCATTATTTATTACACTGTGTTACCTCCAACTGTGCAATATGTCATTTCTATTCATCCGCACCTTACTCATCTCTTTATCTGAGTTTATATACTGTCTGTTTATATAAGGGTGTTTATTGTGTAAATATTTTTGTTTTATTACTATTATAACATTCTACTTTTTCTATTTCTTATACTTTATGTATATTTTTCTCTTATACTTAATGTGTATTTGTGTTATTCTGATGTGGGTGTGTGAATTTTTTCTTCTTCTTTTGAACTGCTGTTGCACAGGAATTTCCCCGGCGTCTTATCTTAAAAGTGGATTTTCCCACAGAAGTTTCCCTTTCTCCAGGTCTACAACATTCGCTTCAGGCTACAATAAAATACAACACATTCATAAATGTAACCATGGATGTTTCTCAGTTAATCTGCACCATATTGGGGCATCTTGTGACGCACTTTCCTCGGAGGCAGAATCACGGACAGATAAAGCCCGAGCAGGCTCGCAGCTGGACTCATTAGGATACCGTGAACCACAGGAGGACTCTGAAGCTGCGCTCGGGCAACACCCAACCGAAGGATGTGGCTGCTGTCAGTGCTGCTGCCTCTTCTCAAGCTGCATTTCTGCGGAATCAAAGTTCTTCTCTATCAGACCTTCAACAGATCTTTTACGCTCCCAGGTCAGCTCACAGTACAAGTTGCTATATTGTGTAAATGTCGTTTTCTGTGTGTCGCTTATCTCCGTTCCTAATTTTCCCCGTGCGCATGCCAAGACTCCGTTAGAAATGTGACACTTTACAGACATATTGCGCTATTTGTCGACTAATGAACATAGCTGATGGATTCTGAGTTCAGACTTTTAGAAACCAAAGTCTTGCATTCAGATTGGCGCGTATGGGAAACGCAAAGCACGTGCAGTTCAACGCTGGCCATTTGAACACTGTGACATTTGCGGTTAGTCGGGGACTTGCGAAGGAGGATAGTACTAATTAGGCTGTAATAACTTCATTTATTTAACGCAGATTTAAAAACAACTGTTAACAAAGTGCATTGACAGATAAAACAAAGCCAAAGCAGGATACCCAGAGCTCAATATGGGGCATTGGGCTGGAAAAAAAAAGCAAGATAAAATTTGGTAAAACTTTACAATAAGGTACACAAAACTGCTGATAGTTACTGAGGAAGGAATGAGGAGCAACTGTTTGGTCGATGAGTAACTTTACTGATTAACTGTGATTCAAGCACAAATGATTAGTTACTGTATTAATGAATGAGGAGCGACTGGTTAGTTAATGAGTAGTAACTGATTAGGACTAAGGCCTCCTGCACACTGGCTGCGTGGCGTAAGCGGGGCGTTTCTGTTGTTTGTCAGTTGCGTGGCGTTATCTATGTCTTTGCACACCAGATACGTGTTTGACGCGGCGCTGCTGCCGCTAGCCTTGTCTGTCCCCATGCATGCTTCCCATTGATAACATGAAATGTTAAACATAAATATGTATATAACAAATGGTTAGTTAAAGGTCCCATGACATGGTGCTCTTTGGATGCTTTTATATAGGCCTTAGTGGTCCCCTAATACTGTATCTGAAGTCTCTTTTATATAGACCTTAGTGGTCCCCTAATACTGTATCTGAAGTCTCTTTTATATAGACCTTAGTGGTCCCCTAATACTGTATCTGAAGTCTCTTTTATATAGACCTTAGTGGTCCCCTAATACTTTTTTTGTTTTTTTGTTTGTTTGTTTTTTTTGTTTTAGCTTTTATTTTGAACATGTAAATACAATACAACATCCAAAGAAAATAGTAATGTAAAGAAAGAGCAGTTAAAAAAAATAAAACTCCATAATTTCTTGCACTTAAAGACCTATTTACACATTCAAAAAGGAGTAGGAAGAAGTAAAACTTATGTACTCCTACCCCTTCATACCCTTTCTTTCCTATCAAATGTGTTATACCAATAATATAATATAATAATAATAATGTTTAATAATAAGTCAGAGATAGAAAAATTGTAATTAATGGAAATTCATATATTTACCTACAAACAATAACCATACACATACCACACATTGCTCAATGTAAGCCCAGATTACCAATTAATTGCACTGTTGATATCTGTATCTCTGGAACATAGTTTCTCTGAACATCTTTTTAAATTGGAATACGTTTGGACATTGCTTCAATTCATTTCCCAGTGTGTTCCACAATTTAGTGCCGCTGACAGATAGACAGAAACTCTTCCCTGTAGTGCGAAAACTGGGAATCTTAAAATTTAACTTACCCCTCAAGTCATAGCCCCCTTCTCTTTCAAAAAATACTTTCCGTATGTTGCCAGGCAATAAATTGTTTCTCGCTTTGAACATAATTACACCTTTCTGAAATTCAACTAGGTCAAGCAACTTCAATGCTCTAGACTGTAAAAATAGTGGATTGGTGTGTTCCAAATATCCAGTGTTGTGAATTATTCTTATTGCTCTTTTTTGAAGTATAATTAACGATTTCAATGAATTGTGATATGTGTTACCCCAAACCTCTACACAGTAATTTAAATACGGTAACACCATTGAACAATACAAGATGTGAAGTGATTTGTTGTCTAAACTGTGCTTTGCTTTAGCCAAAACTGCAATACTTCTAGACAGTTTTGCTTGGATATGTTTTAAATGAGGTTTCCAGCAAATCTTGTCATCTATAATCACTCCAAGAAATTTCATTTCACATACTCTTTCTATATTAACACCCTCTATTTGTAACTGTACATGATTGATTGATTTATGATTACCAAATATCATGAATTTGGTTTTACTCACATTTAATGATAGCTTATTCATATCAAACCACTGTTTTATTTTTCTGAATTCTGAAGTGATTATGTCCAAGAGTTTCTGTAAATTCTGACCAGAACCAAAGATGTTGGTATCGTCTGCAAATAATACAAATTTCAATAATTCAGATACTTTGCATATATCATTTATATAGAGGATAAATAATTTTGGTCCCAATACTGACCCCTGGGGGACACCGCACACAATGTCCAAACATTCAGATGTATAATCTCCCAATTTCACAAATTGTTGCCTGTCTTTTAAATAACTGCTTAACCACTTCAACACTATCCCCCTAATCCCGAGCCGTTCCAATTTATTAATTAATATGTCATGATTAATTGTATCAAATGCTTTTTTCAAATCAATAAATACTCCCACTCCATATTTCTTTTTATCTGTGGAATTTGTGATTTCTTCAATGAGATCAATTAAAGCTAGTGACGTTGACCTGTTTTTTCTAAATCCATATTGACTATCAGCAAGTAATTTGAATTTGTCTATGAATTTGTCTAATCTGTCATTGAAGAGTTTTTCAAGAATTTTTGAAAATTGTGGCAGTAGAGAGACCGGCCTGTAATTTGTGAAGTGGTGTTTATCTCCAGTTTTATATAAAGGTATGACTTTTGCGGTTTTCATTTTAGTTGGAAATTTACCAGTTTGGAATGACAAATTAAAAATATGAGTCAATGGTTTTGAGATCCCCTCAATTACATTTTTTACTATCTTGATATCTATTTCATTACAATCAGTGGATGCTTTAGTTTTGCATTTTTTAACAATATCTATTATTTCTGTTTCTTCTACAGCTTTAAGAAACATTGAACATTGATTTCTTTCAATAAGATCATTGTATCTGTTATCAGTTATCTGTGGAACAGGAATTTTTTCAGCTAAATCTGGTCCAACAGTTGCAAAATATTTATTAAAATTATTGACCACGTCCTCCATATTATTAATGTTCTTTTCATTACAAGTGAAATGCTGGGGATAATTAGACTGACTTGTACCCTTTCTTATAATACTATTTAGTATATTCCATATACCCTTCATATTATTTTTATTATTGTCTAATAATTTACAATAGTATTCTTTCTTACAAATTCTCATAATCTTAATTAACTTATTTTTATATTTCTTATATCTATTTTCTGCTTCTATAGTTCTGTATTTAATAAATTCCCTATAGAGTGAATTCTTTTTTTTACAGGCATTTTGTAATCCTTTTGAAATCCACGGTCTATCATTGTATTTTTGTTTTTTGCAATATTTTTTTATCGGACAATTCTTATCATATAATAATTTAAATATTTTTAGGAATTCTTCATATGCATTGTCAATATCGTTTTCCGGATATATTATTTCCCAGTCTTGTGAGAGCAGATCATCTTTCAGTGCGACCGTTGACTCTTCTGTTCTGACCCGTCTGAATAGAGGTTTGTTCTCCTTTTTAGATGTATAATTGCTGTTGTAAACTGTAAAAACTGGTAAGTGGTCACTGATGTCATTTATTAATAGTCCACTCACTGTGTTGTTATCCATGTCATTTGAAAAAATATTATCAATTAATGTTGCACTGTGGGAAGTAATCCTACTGGGTCTGGTAATTTTGGGAAGAAAGCCCAGACTATACATTGTACTAATAAAGTCTTCTGTCATGTTGTGCTTATTAGGATTTAGCAAATCAATGTTAAAATCACCACAGATGAACATAACTTTCTGATTTGTTTTTGTAATGTTTTCCTCCATCCAGTCCTTGAATGAATCAATATTAGAACCTGGTGATCTATAGATGCAACTTACAATAACATTTTTCTTTTTTTCCCTACAAACTGCTATTGTAACACATTCAAGTAAATCATCCACCACTGTTGACATATTTTCCACCACCTTGTAATTTAATTTCTGGTCCACATACAAAGCCACACCACCCCCTTTCTTGTTTTCCCTGTTAATATAACACATTTCATATCCTTTAATTTCAAAATCTGAACCCTTTTCACTGGTTATCCAAGTTTCTGATATAGCAATTATATTGAAAGGCTGTTTAAATTGATTTAGATAATGTGTAATGTTGTGAAAGTTAGCATATAGGCTTCTACTGTTAAAGTGGATTATAGATAATTGTTTTTCTGTCTTAACTGAACAATTGAACTGTTCATTATTAAAATAAAAGCAATTGCTGTTGGTGTTGAGAAAAAAGTTGTTTACTGGATCAATATCATTTTCCAAGTCCTGTGCGTGATATTCCGTGTATTGACAGGTGTTCAGCTCTAGTTTGTCCAGATCAACAATCCTCTGTAGTAGGCCTAGTTGATTTTCTCCAGTAGGCCTACATGTATTAGTTGTGAACAATGACATGATACAGTCAGCGATTCAGCATACCTGATTATAGATTAGATGTTTCACGTCTATTTTGGTGTACTGGACCGGGGATGGATGATCAGTTTGTCTTGTCGTAAATAGGCAATGTCCCCTCTTTCTCTCGCCGCCCTCAACTCCGGCATCAGTTCCTTCCTTGTTCTTCTGACAGTATCCGTAAAGTCCTCATTGATAAATATTTTTGATCCTTTCAGTAACTTTGTGCGTTGTAATATGGCAGATCTGTCCTTGTGCCTCAGAAATTTCACCACAATTGGCCTTGTTCTGTCTCCTCCAGGTTTCCCTGTACGGTGGGCCCTCTCCACTTCAATCTCTCGCTGCAGCTGTAACTTCTCCGCCAGCACTTTTTTCACTTTCTCCTCCGTCTCGGCCCAGGTCTCTCCTGGTGCCTCTTGTATTCCCTCGAAAACAAGGTTGTTACGCCTGGATTGTCCCTCCTGTACTACTGTATCTGAAGTCTCTTTTATATAGACCTTTGTGGTCCCCTAATACTGTATCTGAAGTCTCTTTTATATAGACCTTAGTGGTCCTCTAATACTGTATCTGAAGTCTCTTTTATATAGACCTTAGTGGTCCTCTAATACTGTATCTGAAGTCTCTTTTATATAGACCTTAGTGGTCCCCTAATACTGTATCTGAAGTCTCTTTTGTATAGGCCTTAGTGGTCCCCTAATTCTGTATCTGAAGTCTCTTTTATATAGACCTTAGTGGTCCCCTAATACTGTATCTGAAGTCTCTTTTGTATAGGCCTTAGTGGTCCCCTAATACTGTATCTGAAGTCTCTTTTGTATAGACCTTAGTGGTCCCCTAATACTGTATCTGAAGTCTCTTTTATATAGACCTTAGTGGTCCCCTAATTCTGTATCTGAAGTCTCTTTTATATAGACCTTAGTGGTCCCCCTAATACTGTATCTGAAGTCTCTTTTGTATAGGCCTTAGTGGTCCCCTAATTCTGTATCTGAAGTCTCTTTTATATAGACCTTAGTGGTCCTCTAATACTGTATCTGAAGTCTCTTTTATATAGACCTTAGTGGTCCCCTAATTCTGTATCTGAAGTCTCTTTTATATAGACCTTAGTGGTCCTCTAATACTGTATCTGAAGTCTCTTTTATATAGACCTTAGTGGTCCCCTAATACTGTATCTGAAGTCTCTTTCCCGGAATTCAGCCTTGGTGCAGAATTACAGCTACTAGAGCCAGTCCCACAATGAGCTTTCCTTAGGATGTGCCATTTCTGTGTCTGTAGCTATTGAGGAGGAGAGAGCGGGGGGAGGGGGGGGCAACGTGGAGAGTGGGGGTGTGGCCTTGACCAACTGCCACTTTGCTCATTTGAAAGTCATGATGTCTCTCTCTCATGGGGGGCCAAATTCTCTGGGCGGGCAAAGCAGAGAAAGGGGAGGTAACCTTGCTCCTTATGACCTCATAAGGAGAAGATTCCAGATCGGTCCATCTGAGCTTTCATTTTCTCAAAGGCAGAGCAGGATACCCAGGGCTCGGTTTACACCTATCACCATTTCTAGCCACTGGTGGACCATAGACAGGCTGGGGGAACTCTTAATATTAATGTTAAAAAACCATGCCATGGGACCTTTAAAGATTGAATACCATTTATGAAGCATTGGCATAGCATACAGTAACTAATCATTAGTGCTGAATCACAGTTAATCATTAACTACTAGTTAACTAACCAGTCGCTCCTCATTTGTTCCTCAGTAGCTACCTACATGTTTGTGTACCTTTTCAAAATGTGTGTGTTTTCGATTCTACTGGAATCGTCGTTTTTGAAACAATTCCAAGTAGGAGTCGGTTCTCCACCTACTGTATGTTCAGGAAATGAAGAGGGTGTAATGTTCTGATGTGGTCCCCTCTCTCCTCCCACAGTCTTGCCCAAGCAGAATGGAAGAGTTGCCATTGTGACTGGCGGTACCAGAGGAATCGGTTTTGAGACGGCGAAACATCTGGCAAAGCTCGGCATGCATGTTGTCATAGGTAGGCTCCTGTCCAATCACACGCCTTCAGCCAGATTACATGCATCTCTGGCTTTAGTTTGCACTTTTTTATTTTTTTTAACTGTAAATGAAAATGAATGACGCAAATGTTGTCAAATGAAGACACCGATTGTGCGCCCTAGTTTAGAATCTGGTTTTATTTGGACTCGTCACGTAACAACACAGGGCCCCTTTCTTGCATAGCAAAATGTGAAGTCCAACATTTCAAAAAAAATTTTGCTGCCCTCTTTTCAACGCTTTGTTTATTGGGCTTTTAAAAAAAGAAAGTAGATAATAAATGCACATGTTCCTGATTGCTAGCTAATAGACGTTTTTACATATGGACTCCGAACAGTGTCGGCACAATCTGGTCCTGACGTTGTCCAGAGTTTCTTTCCCACATGTAGCGCACAACAGGAGATTGGTGTCGGACGCGTTCTCACTTCCTGGAGATCCTCCGTTGGGTTTAGGCGAAGGGTGGCGCCTGGCTAGAGTGTGCGGGAGGCAGGACACGATGCTGCTAAAACCGCGGTCACAGAATCGGTTCCTAATTTGGTCATAAACAAAGGTGGACATTTTTGTTGCCATCTCTGTGTAAATCGACCTTCTTCTTCTTCACCCTCGGATGTTTGTTTCCTTTGTCTCCTGGTTTTTGCGTGAGCCGCGTGATAGAAACGTCATCAACGCGCCTTTTCGCTCGCTGTGAATTCCCACACTTTGGGATTGATCGGACATTATACAGACTTTGTGCTCAGGACCTGGCAGGGTAAAGACTTTTGTCTTTTTTTGTCTTGTCTCGTCCAACTGATTCACACATTTTGCATTTTTTGGTCTACATCCTGAAGATTTAGTGGACAAAATTGCAATGAAAGCTGGACTGCGGTTCTTTTTTAACCTGTTTTTTTAAGAAGGGAAAGCACGGTTTATGTAATCTGGCTAAAGGAACTCATGGAACTCAATGTTTTGTATTTACAATGAATCCAAGAGCTTGTGTGAATAATATGTAAAGGACGTACGAGTGTGAAAGGTCCACCTATAGCTTCTGGAGGATCTAGCTATCCCCTTTGTGTTCAATAGACAACAATGTTTAAAAAGTAAAGCTGGGATCCATTAAGTTTTTATGTAAGAAAATAATGTTCAGGACGAATGAAGAATCTGGACACAGAGAGGACACAAGTGTTGTTGAGTCCGGCTGCGTCTTCACTACTACGTTTTGGTTTAAGAAACGAAATATCTTTTGCTACATTTACTCCTCACGTCCACACTTCTCCAGCGTTTCCAAGCCACTAAAACGGAGATATTTTGAAACACTGCACACACACAGCCCCCGATTTTGGTTTGAAATCTTCAGGGTTGTTTTGTAGTCTGGACGGGCACAAACGGAGACTTTTGGAAACAATGATGCACATCAGTCAGTCTTATTGGTTAGGTAGCTTACACACCTTTCGGTAACAGTTCCACCTCGTCGTCGCTCCAAGCCAATAAATCCCTGCTCCTACTTTTCGCACTTGTTCTTTCTCCAAAGTAATTTCTGTATACGTCCATGATTACTTAACATGGACGGAGATTAGTTCTGCTACTGGAGGTGAAACTCTTGTGTGCACTGCACAGAGATGTTTTTAGTTTTCTTTCAAAACACAGCTTAAATGTGCAATATGTAATACTGACAGCTAGTGTTTGAAATAGTTACTGCAATAGAAATTCAAAAATACTGGAGAGAGTCATCTGCCCCAGTTCACGGACGTTGCCAGGCTGAGACTGCAGCATCAAAGACCGCAGTCATAGAAGCCTGTGCTCACGCGGAGCTCGGTAACCAACTGACAGACACACTTTTTCGGCTTAGAATTACGGTAGTAACCGCTAAAAACACAACAACCTCGCTGGCCTCTCCACCCTACGGACAGACACACTTCCTCGGCTTAGAATAGTGGTAGGAACCGCTAAAAATGACACTACATTGCCGTCCTCTCCACCCGACTGAACACACTTTATTGGCTTAGAATTACGGCAACAATCGCTAAACATTGCAAACTCACGGTCCTCTCTTCCCGATTTACAGGCTTAAAATAACTCACCGTTGTCGGCTACAGCCGCTGAACCGGTTACATGTTGTAAACAGCCGTGGCCCGCTTGCCTGATACTCCGAGAACGTTAGCAGTTAGCAGGGTTAGCATGGCGGCATTAGCCAGGACCAGTCGGGATCCCTTTAGTGGCTGTGTCTCAATTTGTTTATGCGAGTAACCAACTCGAAGACTCTAGCTATATAATTCAATGTGAGTACACGAATGTTGAAATTACATAAGATGCCCGTCCCTTGCAGCCGTGATAAATTAGCCTGAAGCTAATGCTTAGCTACCTGTTCAGGAGGAAATTAGCCAACTCGGCGTCCTTTTGGGCTCGAAGCTGTCTCCATCTTTCAAATACATCTTCAATATTTACCCAGGGTTTGTAACGTCTCTGGTCACGCAACTGTTAAAAACATGCAATTTTTTTGTACATCAGGGAGAATTTGTCTCCGTTAATCCTGTTCGTTTGTTTGTTGCTTTCATGGCTGTACTAACGTTAACAGCTGTAGCGTGCTGGGTTTACCTTTTTACAGGTATATCTGGCAACCTATCCTGGCTGCCAAACTGGGCAGTTGAAAACAACACACAGGCCAAAACACAAACAGACATTACGTCACGGAACGGAAATTTCAAAAGGATTCAATACTGGCATTAGCATTGTTGTCAGAAAAGATAGTATTTCAAAACTTTGGGGTCATTTTTTGATTTATTACAGTAAATATATTACATATTGGACCTTTTTAAAGCTGAAAACGTAGTGTAGATGTAGCCTCAGTGTAGGCAGTAGGATTGGGTGAATATCTGTTGGACATTAGCTTCTGATCTCCATCACCTCCAGCTGGAAACGAGAGAGAAGAAGGCGCAGCGGCCATCCGGAAGATTCAGGAAGAAGACTGCAAGGGGAAAGGTAATCTCTCTCCCGGTCCTTTCAGCCAAAACAACAGTCTTAGGTTTGAAATGTGAAGTGTATAGTTAAATTTTAGCTAATAGTTGTTTTACTGTTAGCAAAACAGTGAAGTGATTAGTTTAGTTATTACATAATTTAAAAAAAAACATTGCACAGGGAGATTAGAAGCCAAAAAACGCTTATTAAGATGAAACCGCTCTAAATAACACTAGTTACTCTGAACAGCAGAGAAAATGAACAATAATTGATGATTTATTGCCCTTTCCTTCGACGCACCGCTCACACATTCAGGTGCAAAAAGATCTTTTTTCTTCACATCATTCCGAAGTTAAAAGCAAACGTAGACAAGTATTTGCAACAACAGTGGGGGTGAAAGTACTCATCGGGCATGTTCCAAAAAGTAAAGCAAAGGTAGCACCTCTCTAGTTCCCAAGTTAAAGGGGATAAATACTCTTTTCACTTATGTAATAAGGCTTGCATCACAACAAATCAGCGCTGATATGTTAGTGCACAAAGCCTTCTCCACAGCATTCAACAAAATCAAGAAGTGTTGAGTTAAATAAAGTTGTAACAATGCTGATTTTAATAACCATGTATGTTTTAAATAATAAATTGTATGCTGCAGTCAGGTTATGAAACTAGGAATTGAATGTAGAATGACTACTAAGGTAAAAACAGCTGGTTATTTCTCTCCCCCTCTCTTCCTGTTTCTTGCTGATAGATTAGTTTAAAACCAACTATTAACATATGAAGAGAAACATCTCTTTGAGTCTCCAACCTCCTGGTGCCTAGTCTGGGTTAGAACAAAGGAAATGAGCCTTGCTTCTGGTGCTTTTCCATTACCAGTACCTACTCTACTCGCTCCAGATTTCCCACCGTGATCACATATATATGATTCTAGAGTCGCTACTCGCTGCGGAGATAGTCGCCGTCACTCTCTCACTTCTCCCTCGCTCACCAGCTTCCCACACGCACACATACGGCGACTCGACACACACACATCACACATTACACACACCAGCGCACCAGTATAACCATCAGGCCACTTGTATGCTACGGAGAAAGCTCTGCGTGGAGCCTCCGGCAGCAAAAAACCACCGCTGGCTAAACTATTTAAAAATGCTGTCTGTCGCTGGCAATGCGGTGATCAGTGACGATTCTTTCCGACCAGTCAGCAGCCTGCAGGGTTTCGCGTCACCTTCTCAGCTCGCCTCAGCTCGCTTGGAACCTCGACTGAGGAGGTGCGAAAAAAAGTATCTGTAAGCAGGTACCAGGTACTTTTTTTCGTAATGGAAAACCAAAAAAAGGCGAGGCGAGTAGGTACTGGTAATGGAAAAGCACCATTAGTGGTATAGAAATAGCGATTTCTGTTTAGCAGTGCCCCGAATACAAGCGTTACAAGCTAATTAGCAGTTAGCGCTAAAACTGGTCACATTCGATTAGCATGAAAACATATCCCAGAGAACGGTAGACTCGCTACCCTATGTGTTATTAACCCCTAGGTTCATTTTGCGCCAGAATTGTCCTTTTAACTTGATGTGCTACCTTTTCTTCACTTTTTGGAACATTAATGACTCCTGAGTAACATGATGCTAAGTAATAAAAGCAGGGGAACATATTCTAGTCCCAAAGCTGTACAGAGCCCTAACCCCAGAGGGCACAATTCAGTACAGACTCCCAATATTCTTTTTTTTTTAACTCCAAACTATTTATTTATCTTTAAAGCTGTGTTTCAAATTAAAATCAAACCAGTGTTTCCTATTAACATTCAAATCAAATTCCCATGGTTAATGTGAAAAGGAGGCTTATACCCCTTTCCCACCAAATGTATTGGAATATATGAGTTTTTTTTTCCAATGGGGGATAACCCGTTAAAGGCGATAGACTTCTTTCTCATTGCCAATAGATGAGATGGCCTTTATGTTTTTATCCAGTGTGTCACGTTCAGTGTCACCAACGCGCCATAAAATGGGGCCTAGTAAACACTCTCTATCTATAAATGTAGCTCTATCTAACTCAGTATTGCCTATATTGAGTGAAAATATCCAATCTTGAAAAAGATTAAACAGGGCAGACGAACTCATCATCTCCTATTCATGTACATGGAGGACTCTGTCAGACCTCTGAGAATCTGTGCTAACCTGGCTTTCTGTTCCCAGTTGAGTTTGCCTTCGTGGACCTGACCTCTCTGAAATCAGTGCGACAGTTTGCTCAGACTTTCCAAAACCGAGGGCTCCCCCTCCACGTCCTGGTTAACAACGGTACGCCGCACACACACACACGCTCTCGCACTGAATGCGCCGTACAGACTGACACACTGCGTAGTCCAAAACCGTGTGTTCTTCTCTGGTGTAGCTGGAACCATGAGGCTTCCTGAGAGACGGACGGAGGACGGCTTTGAGTTCCACTTTGCGCTCAACTACCTGGGCCACTTCCTGTTGACCAACCTTCTGCTGGACACGCTGAAGAGGTCAGGACGGCAGGGCCGCTACTCCAGGGTGGTCATCATGTCCTCGGCTACGCACTACGCGGGAGTGGTGCACATGGACGACTTAAACAGCAGGTAAGGAGCTGGCGGCTCGGCCCGGAGACTCTAAAGTCTTGTAGGAGATTTGACCGTGCCAGACATGTTCTCACTTCCTGCTCTATTGACCGTCACCGAACGACTTAAGTTGATGCAGCAACTATACTAACTAAGGTTTAAGCGACAAAAAGTGATTGGTTAGGGTGAGGACAAGCTCACTCCCAAAACCACATGTATGACCGTTCTTTTTAATGTTGTCAAAAGGACGCACGGTGGCCTATTAGACTCCCTTTCAGTGTCATATTTGTACTCTTGGGGTTTGCTAGAATAGGTTTACAAGCTTTGATGTTCAAAAAAACATTTTGGGTTTCTCATACTGCACATTGCTGCAGCTCCTCTCTGTGAGCTCTTGGCCCGCCTTCCTGAAAAGCCCAGTCTGCTCTGATTGGTCAACCCAATTGAAACTAGCCACTGGGTGGGCTGTGCCTACTCAGTCAACTATGGGCAGAATTCATACTAGGAGTAGACCCAGGTTTTTTTGGCCGTTTGCAGATTATCTGTATCAGCATTTTATTTGTCTATTTAATTAATTAAAAAGTGTGCTACTTTGGCTCCGCGACAGCTCTGTGTAGATTCCTCTGCTTTGGGTTCACTCACCACTCAGTCTGACTTAATGTCCCGCCCCACGCTGTCTGACTACCTTTGACTGTGTATAATGTTGAAGGTTTCTAATGTATTAAATAATGGCTTGAAGCATTTCAATAAAGTTTGGCGTTTTGAGTTTGTAACATTCCAAAATCTTAGTTTTGACCTAAAGATTTTCATTGTCACTGCAGATGCGTATCGGTTATTGGTTTTATTAACTACTAATAATCAGTATCGCTGTCGCCCTTGAAAAACCATTGGTACTTAATGCATCTATTACATACACAAAATACGATATAACACTAAAAGATGGAGAAAAATCCCCAAAAAAGCATAAAAGGCGATCTTTAAACACTGGACTGTTCTTTTAACGTAAGGGTTGCAGTTTTAAACATGTAGTTAACGTTGTGAAACGGAACTACTTAAGTTTAAGCAACAGAAATGAATGGTAAGGGTTAGGAAAAGATCATTGATTGCTGGCCTGAAATGAGTCCCAGACCTCATTACAACACGTATCTAAGGGGTTAGGGTAAAAGATCTTCATGAAGCATAAACCTTTTAAACAAAAAGGACCGTTGAAATACACTAGGGCTGCACGATATCAGGAAAATATACGAACTGCGATAAAGTGTCGAATACAGCGATGACGACATCACTTGGCTAACACCTCACATAATCCAAGAGCTATATTTTCACATCCGTGCTCTTTGCCACCTCAGTCAGTAGCAATTAATTTGACATGCAGAGTGTGAAAGCATGGCACATGTATAAGGCTATCATTTATTGCAGTTCAGGCAGTCTTTTCGATACGTGTACCTCGATATCAACATTTGCGATAGCGATACGTTTGCGATATATTGTGCAGCCCTAAAATACACACACTTGAAATGAACTGAACCTAGTGAAATTGCTTTCTAGATTAAGGTTGTAGCCAATCAAGGGATTTAAACATAAGACGACGTCTGTATGGACCGAGGTCATAATCGTTAACGAAAACGAACGAAATAACGAAAACCAGGCAAAAACGAATTAAAAATGAAAAACAATGAAACACGCGAAACTATAATGACCTTGGTACGGACACCTCAGAATAATTCTCCACAGGGGATTGTAGGGGAAAGACTTTTAAACTTTAAAACCAGAAGTCCGATGGAGTGTGTGTGTGCCTGTCTCTCTCCAGCAACTGCTACAGTTCCCTCGGTGCCTACGCCCAGAGCAAACTGGCTCTGGTCCTCTTCACCTACTACCTGCAGGAGCAGCTGGCGGCCGGCGACTTCCCCGTAACCGCCAGTGCCGTAGACCCCGGCATGGTGAACACGCCGCTGTACGACAACCTATGGAGCATCGCGCAGGCTCTGAAGAAACCGGTGGCCAAGATCCTGTTCAGGGTAACCCTCTCTCTCTCTTGTCTAGATCCGTCTATCGATCCCGGCGAGGACACGATATCTTGAAAAGCATCTACAGTGCCTTTTTCGGTTTACACTTTACTTGAAGGTATCTACATAAGAGTGACATGACCGTGTCATGAACTTGCCATAAACATTATGAACAAGTCATAAACGTTCATGACATAACGCTTCTTTTAGTGAGTGTCATTCGGTTTTTGTCATGCCATGTTATGGTTAGGGTTAGGGTTCATGTGTTCATGACAGTGTCATGTCACTCTTATGTAGATACCTTCAAGTAAAGTGTTACCCCTAAGACATGTTTTTTTTTTTTTTTTTAAGGACTGCATGTGCAAGAAAGTTAGGCATGGCTGTTACTGTTATGCATATTCAAGAAGTCAAATGGCAAAAAAGCTTTTCTGTGGATAATAAAAAATGAAGGAAAGGCCTCTGAAAAAGTCAAGTCTTTATTGTTAGCATACACCCAAGCCGTCTTTCTTAAAAGCCACCAAACTCCTTTGACAAAAGGATTTTACCTCACATTCTCACACTGAAGTGCTTGTGTGTGTTACTATTCTAGTATTCCATCTAAATTTGAAGCCATAGACCAAAAGGATGTGAGAGTGGAGTGAGACATCGGTAATGTGCTGCACTTTAAGACAAAAAGACCTCAAGGAACTGAACTCCTTTCTTCTTTCCTTCTCAGACTCCGGCCCAGGGAGCATCCATATCCGTCTACGCTGCAGCTGCCTCTGAGCTGGAGGGGGTGGGGGGCTGTTACCTGTACAACGGCCACAGGAAGCAGTCCTCGGACACTTCCTACGACTCTGAGCTGCAAGCCGAGCTGTGGAAGAAGAGCTGTGAGCTGGTGGGCCTTCAGGAGGCCTGACTCCTCCGCAGTCACAGTGGCTCTGTGTCTCTAATAGGGTTGGGGACCGAGACCAGGTGCTTATACAGCACGGGTGCCTTAAAGGAGAACTCCGGCCGATTTTTACCTGAATCTTGACCGCTAGATGTCACTGAGTACTGTCGATAGGGGAAAAAACTAACAAAAATCTCCTCCTTTTTTCATCCTAAGAAGCTTTATGCCAGTATATCCAGAGATATGCAACTTGGAATAGTAGCTTTGTGAACTTTGTTCTTTTCCCTTTGATGTTTAGCTTTTCCATTAGACTTTGACAGCAGAAAGGGTCCTTACTTCCATATATACACTACCGGTCAAAAGTTTGGGGTCACTTAGAAATTTCTATTCCACTCCCTTATAGACAGAATACCAGCTGAGATCAGTTGCATTGTTTGTTTTGTTTTCAGATTACATTATGTGCTTAAATAATGGCAAAAGGGTTCTCCAATGTTTTCTCGGTTAGTTTTTCAAAATGATATCAGATTAGTAAACAGAATCCGATATCCCAAAAAGTGATGTTGCAACCAAATCCAATTCTGAAAAAAAGATACTCAAGATGTCAGGGCGAGCTTTTGATTATCCCACTCTAGTTTCTATATATATATATATATATATATATATATATATATATATATATATATATATATATATATATATATATATATATATATATATATAATGCAACTCCATGTTTTTCTCAAAGCTACAGGGATATATTGTAGGATATAATTTTATTTGGGTTTTCTCTCAGGGCTTTTAAAGACAGAAAGGAACAAGCAAACAAAAAATATGTGCTTAAATTGTGTCGTCACAGTATGGAAAGGGTAACAGAGTTCAAATATTTAGGATCATGGCTTGATAAGAAATGTATACGGAGGAATCCTGTTGGACAGGATGAAACAAAATATATTAAAAAAAAATGTAGTAGATCTCATGAGATCAGTTTGTGTTTGAGGTATGAATAGGGAGCAGATAAACTATCACTACTGGATATCGATATGGCCTTGATTACGGATGTATGGGATATGGAGCAGCAGCCAAGAGTGTCAAGGAAAAACTAGATAGAATAGAGTTCAGCGCTCTAAGACTCAGTATTGGTGCAGTTAAAAAGTAAGTCTTTTACTAAAAATTGTCCCTGGCATATTAAGTTAAAGCGATCTGGAGAGGAACAACTTGCACCAAAGGTGCTGTGTGATTGTTGGGAATATTTAAAACGGCAAAAGGTTAAAGGATTTGGTTGGAATATGGCGCAGAAGATTATGGTTTCAATAGGTAAGATTATGGGCCAAATACTGTGTGGGCTCATGTTCCTCCATAGATATTTTTCCAGCGCCCATTGTGGACTTTCAACTTGTGGAGCAGAAGCGAGAATGGTTTGAAAGGAATGACGATAGGATTGGATATTTGGTTCAATATTATGTGAAGAGGAATTACAATAACTGTATGAAAATATTTACTGGTGGATCTAAAGATCCAGGGAGTGGCCATGTAGGAACAGGAGTGTTCGTACCTGATATCGATGTAGTCATTATGCAATAGAAGGAATGATAGATTGTATACAACTGTATTTACATCAGAAAAAGTTTCTATAATTTTAGGACTACAATGGATGGAAGAGGTAAGGCCTGTGAGAGTTTTTATTTGTTCAGACAGCTCGTAATAGTTTGAATTCAAAAGAAATAAGATTTATATATCTATATATAATATTTACTACGATGTTGCAAATGCGTAGAGTTGGGATTATAGTACAGTTGTGTTGGGTGCCTTCTCATTATGGTGTGGAGGGTAATGGGAAAGCAGGCACGATTAACAAACTGACAGTTTGGCGTGTGTGCGTGTGTTGATGTTGATGTTGATATTGACCAACGGTTCTTGTTTATATGCTGATGTCATTTTTTTAAAAACATTTATAGCCAATTTTACTTGTATTGTACTACACCTGTATGTACTATTATAATCCTTTTATCTTTTTAGGTGTGACATTGTATGATCTGTCCAGGGACAGCGGATGTTGGCTAATTGTGCATTGTCCCTGTTAAATAAACCTGAAATAAAAAATAAAAATAAATTAGAGCGTTGAATTAAATGATGATGAAATAATACAAGTTTCTAATATATAGGGGAAGGGGAAGAAGAGGAGGTGGTTTATTCCAGATTAAGATTTGGACATACTAGATTAAAATAGACTCTTTATTTAATGGCAAAGGGCATATCAGATAAAAATGATGTTTGTAATGTTCCTGAACATGTTGAGCATGTCATTATGGGGGGTGGTCAGTCTAATTCAGAGTCAGAGGAACAATATTTTAGGGGATATTGAGAAAACGGGGGATGCTGCAAGCCTCTCTTTATTTTTTCTTAAATCTACATGATTAGATTGTAATCACAGTTTGTGTTTGTTTCTCTCTCAACTTTTTATATATAACCTGCGGTGTGCAAATACCTGATATTACACACTCCGGTACAGTGGGTGGCGGTATGCACCCAGGCCGCTGTTTGCGATCCGCCATTACACCAGCGAAGAAGACTACGACCGTTCATACGTTACCGACCTAAACACCGGAGCAGACAGCGGAGACTCAAGAGGGTCTGAGTTGAACCACATAACGATAGAAAACCCGAGAAGCTAGTTTGTTAAGCAGAGAAGGACCGACACGGGAAACGACTGGAGGTGGTTTTAAAACCGGAAACGAAGCTGCGGGGAGAAGGTTCGTTTTCTTTCTGCTCTGCTAAAGCATTCTTACGCAGCCTGTTAGCCGGAGCTAGCTAGCTCTTGAAGCGGATTCATTAAGAGAATTTACCGTACAGCATTTAAACGTTTGTACGTTTATTAGTGAAAGAAGCAGCTGCGAATGGTTCCCAGTTACAGTGTCCTCCGGTTAAAGGACTAGCTAATTAACGTAATAAAAGTGGTATGAAAGTGCAGCTTACGAACTCCTGCCATTGTAACCCGCGTTTGCGCGACGCGCCCGTTGTGATCTCCGCGTTGCGTTGTGGCGTCTAAAAAGACGAGGCAGGAGACAGTGTTTGGATTGTGATTGTTTAGCTACTTTGTGGAAGCTGGGGCGTCAACAGAACCAGGAGGACGTTAGCCGTGTGAGGTAAATCCGCTATGTTTAGCACCCTTAGCAAGGGCCTTAGCTTGCTAGCATTAGCCTTTTCATCTGACAACAGGAACTCATTAAAAAACGTCTAATGGCGAATTCGAACCACTGTTGAACAGAAAAGAACATAGTAGTTTGGCCACGTTAAAATTACAGTTAATAACTTTATAAACTGTTATCAACAAAGCGTCATCACGCTGACTTCGTCCACACTTGGGCTGTTGGAACGAACCTAACGCCGCCTTCACACTGGCAGTTGAAATCAGCTCCGCAATACGCAATACGCCCCCAGCGGACGTCGTACTACACCGTTGAAAAGCTTCGGAAACGATTTACAAAAATGGCAGAACAACTAGAAGGACTGATAAGTGTCTGAATGTCCGATTCTCTCTGACCTCTCTTATACAGCTATAAATAGAAAGGCTGCTGCATGGAGTAAAGTTGCCCAGGACGTTGATATGTCAGGTCGGTTAAATGTGATATAGCGGTATAATGTCAATAGTTAGCTAGACGTCTGTTGCTAGCTAACCAATTAGCATTAGCAGGTTTGTTTATCAGTACCATGGCAACGCTAACTTCCGTCGGATAGGAACCGTCCGTAGCTTTTCGCAAAAGTTCAATTTTTTGAACGCATCCGGATGACCAACTGACACGATTTTTTTCGCATCGCACTCGTTCGGACCCGGTTCGGACCCATTCGCATGCGGTCTGCTAATCTCCATAGGAAATGAATGACTTCCGGCCGTTTCAAAGCCGTATCGGAGCTGATTTCAACTGCCAGTGTGAAGGCGGCGTTAGTCGAATATAATTTGAATGTTAAAACAATCAGTACTATTCGAATGCTGAAATTACTATTCAAATGTGACTTTTTTTTAAAATTATAAATATGTTGTCTAACGTTAGCTGATCTCCCTCTTCTTGCCTTGGCCTGCTCGCATTTGTCACTCATGTCACGTCTTATGAACAATAATTTGTGAGAAACACAAGGCATTGTGAGGTCTAAGCTAACATTACGTACCGAGTAACGTCAGTACAACATTGCGGAGCTAACGTTACGTACCTAGTAAAGTTAGTACAACATTACGGAGCTAAAGTTACGTACAGAGTAAAGTTAGTACAAGGGGGAGTGACAGCCTGTGGCTGGAAATCGTAAGGAATCGGACGGGAAATAGTTTTAACATGACTTTAATATCGACATCCACCGAGCCAAAGTGCGTGTGTTAACATTAGTTAGCTCGTTCTTGTTTTCTAACTGCGTCGCAAGGTATTCACAGCTTTCCTGCGACGATATCTCAGTTCCGGTTTAGCCTAATGCTAATGAAGCCAGCACACCAGAGATAGGCTACTTGTGGTACGAAGGAGAACTGATTACTGACAAGTAGTAATGCTGACGGATTAAGCAATGGCTCCTTGTGGCTCAACGTGTGCCGTTGTCGGGTGCACAAACAACACGCGAAAAATTTAGGATTTTATGAACGGGACCTGTTTCCAACATAAACAGACGCGCTTGACCTGTTGCCCAGCACCGTAAGCACTCCATTCAATGCCCAGGGACGAGACAAAAACACGAGAATGGTTAGCAGCCCTGAAGCTAAAAAAGCCACCGAAGAGAGTTTATGTCTGTTCTTACCATTTCATCGACCACAAACCAACAGAGCTCCACCCGAATCCGGAGTTATTCCTTGGTTATGAACGACAACCAGTTAAGAAAATGCGAAAACTCATCAGGTGCAAGGATAACTTGGAGGTACAAGCTAACGCGAGTCAGACATCGGCATCGACCAGCAACGCTGAAGTGCAGCACAAACAGGAAGAGCCTCGTAAGTAATTTGTTTATGTGACATCTGTATTTTGCGTGATGGCATGCATAAATAATGAACTGTTACAGAAAATACATGATTTTTCCTTTAGCAATTTTTTTTAATTATCCTAAATGTAGCCTAATGCACCGCACTGCTGCGCTTAAGTTGGCTAACAGTGTTGTGATTGTCTTCTCTGGGTGCCCGATTTAACTAACCCAGTTTGTGTTTCAATTGCTTACATAGATTACAGTGCATGCACCCACTTCCACTTTGACACAACTCCGGAGACTTCATTCTTGGATGAGCGACAAACATCCACAACCCATGAGCATTGTGAGTTAACCTAATACGTTGCTTTTTATTCAGTTAGATTCAAAACTGTATTGTACTGTATCTGTTGGTAGGTTAACCAGAGATGCTTTTGAAGCAGTAACTTCCTTTGGACATTTTGAGATATGAAATTACATTTATAGAATCAACTTCAACAATGTTATATAATAACAATAATAGGTGCAAAAGTTACAACAGCCTGTAGATGCTTCCTCTGGCCACTGCTTAGTCCCTGCCGTCTGCACAGCAGATGGTAAACTGAAATCTTAATAATGAACAGGGGTGCCTAAACCTTTGCATAAAACTGTAAGTAGTATTGGTATTCCTATAGATAACTAGCCTGGATGCCAGCCGAACTTAGCCCCGCCCACAAAATTCTAGGTTGGGAAGTTCGGTCTGGAGTCGCTCCGTTGAGGAGCAATTATTGCCCGAACAGGATCTGTTCGGACCAATCAGATTGTCGGACAGATGATCAACCGTAACAGAATCAATCACGTCACCAAAGAACGCTTGGGTTGAATTTGTTGAGATTTGTAGATTCCACCATCGCGTCTGTTACAGAAGATATCGACAGCGCATTCATTTTAAAATCCTCAGCGGAGGAGCCTCAACAACTGCCCGTAAGCAAGAGAGAGACTGAAGAGAGAGAACGTTATATGGTGGAGAGACATAGAGAGAGACTGAAGAGAGGGACCGCCGGCGCTAGAACCAAGCCGTGAATCAGAGAAATAAAACGTGTTTTCGCCGATCCATCTCTAGAAATGCGACTGTAGCGAGCATGTCACTATCATTAACGTTATCCACATTTATATTTGCAAGAAACAAATGATATATCCAGCTTCAAAAAAGTCTAAAAGTCGGAAGTTAGAAAGAATGCACACAAATGCATTGTGCAAAGAGTGGTTGCTATGGAGACGATACACAGTGTTGAGTTCCGTTGTTCTGATTGGTTGGAGGTCTATCCAATGAATGCAGAGGCATTTTTTTTCCTGGTTCGGTTGGAACACGCCCCATAATCACAGCCCAATGGAGCGGTTTCAGACTCACATTCTGACTAGAATCTGAGTATGACCACGTCAGGCTAATTCATACTTTGCAGTGACGTCATTACCATGGATACCTGGCGGGCAAGAAACGCCGATAGAATGGCGATGAACAGTGGCCAGTCACGGGAACTGCAGCCTTGCAGATTTCCAATACTACAATCAATCAACTATTTAGACCATATGTCACATTATATGTCACTCGGAACTTGTGATCCATACACAGCACCCGCTGATATTTTCATTGCTTTGAAGCAGGCAAAGTCTCTACCAGACTTGGAGTTTGGAGATATTTACATCTATCTTATAGAAAATCCGTCACCTTACACCGCACAAAAAAATGAAAGCCTACAAAAGTACAGATAGCTATCTTTTTTTCAAGAGCGGATGGGTTAACAACGCTGTCGTATGAGAGGTGAAAAACAGGAATATCTTCATAATCAAAGCAAAGGTGAGTGTTTCTAGTTAGTTAGCTAGCTAGCTAGCTACCCGCTAACGTTTGCTAATCTGTTCCGTCGTGTGATGAAGTCTTCATCTGAATACGTAGGCCTACACCCTGCCTGCCGGTGAATGACAGCTTGATAAGTAGTTTTATTTTTTTAAACCTGCCAACACTAGGCTATGTATCATGTAGGGTGACCAGACCTCCCGGTTTGACCGGGACAGTCCCGAGTCCCGACAAAAGCTGTGTCGGGACGCTAAAATATACCTGTTTACACCAACCACTATGAAATTGTCCCGGTTGTCAGCGATTACATAACCGACGTGGTCTTATTATAGCCCGATCATTAACTAAACCCATGTAGAAAGACTAATAAAGCGTGCAGCGTATGATTTTAACAGTGTGTGTGTGTCAGTCAATCGTAGCGGTCTGCATAATCTGTGCAGCTAGCGTTACAATGTATATTTGTAAACAATATAAATGTATAACAGTATATATGTTGTTACAACGCCTCTTCTTCTCTGTCTCGTTTTAACCAGTCTTTTGCTGACACCTTTGTTAAATTTCACAGTAGGCTTTCAGCCAACAAATTGATTCTTGAGCAAATTCACACAACAAATATACGTTATAGAATTTTCTTGCCCGCCAGCCAGTAGTTGTGACGTCACGTCAAAGTATGAATAGATAAAATGACTTACCTTGCCACCTGCTACTGAAGTAGTAGAGCACAACATTAGGCCTGAAACCTGATTTTTATTGTCAATTTAGATTGCTCAAACATCAAAAGAGTGACCAATTGTTCTATACAGGCCCAGTGGGAAGATTTTGCGTAGTAGATATGCATTTTGACATAAAAATACGATGATACGAATTATCACTTTAAAGGTACAATATGTAACATTTCTGCTTTAAAATGTCTAAAAATGACCATACCTATGTTATATATTTTTGAGTTGTGTTCTTAAACTATCCCAAATGTTTCCACCAAATGTCAAACCCAGAGAAATCGGTTATTTTATTTTCAGACACGGCACGTTTCCTTTAGTCGCCCGTCAGTGGCGTCATATAACCTTTCACCCTCCAGTTGCTCTAACTTCCGTCAGAACACTGGCACCAAGATGATACGTTCAGGAGTAATTGTAAATCATACAATGTTGCAGAAAAAAAATGCTTGTAACCGTAATACTGCTTTTTTTTGCCATTCAGCATCATTTTGTGATTAATTACATCCCACTTTTTATCACAGTAATACAACAGAGATCTTATCTATTTTGAAAGTTCAATATCGATACCAGCTTGACGTTACTACAATGTGCTAATGTTGATGCTAATGCGTTGTGGGTAACATTATGAGGTTATAACATCGTTCAACACACTAATAGTTATTTTTAGTATGACTGTTTTGACCACAGCTAACAGGACTGAGCTAACCCACGAATTACTTCACTAGTCATGTTAAAGGTATTGTGTAGGATTTTCTTTTTCCGGGTGGATCATCAAAATAATTGGTCCTCCTAGTTGTCAATCAGTCTGGTGATATGTATACGTAAGGCCGTCGTACGTGCTCGTCGCAAGGTAGTTTTCGCTTTCTGCGCATGAGCACTTTCAGGTGTATATGTGTGGTGAGCTACGGTTTCAGCCGTTCATGGAAGCTCGCCGTTCTCACCGTGTTTCCAGCCCTGGCACAAGTCACGCACCGCGCACACACGGTAAACCTCTCAATTTGTGAAAAAGTGCAAATCTTCTTTTGGAAAGTAGGCTTGTATGAGCCATGCCGACAGCAACTTGTAAACAGTGCACTCTCGTGCACACGTTTAATAGGCGTTCCCTCTCGGGAGCAGGCAGAGTGTTGCGCGTGTGCATTTTTTCAGAAAGTACAGAGGGCGGTTCTTTTCTAAAATTCTGGAAAATCCTCCACAATACCTTTAACGTTAGCTGTAGATAGACGATTAATCTAATGCTAATTTAGCCAAAGTAGCACACCCCGGTCTGTCTGCCTCACTCCCCCGGCGCAGAGAGACTCAGTCGGGATGACAGCTGACAACAGCCCCGGGACATATAGCTAGCTAGTTACCGTTAGCCCCCAGTCAGCTATCAGCCAGCTACTTTCATTACAGCAACCCCCCGGCCAGAACTTATCTCCAGTGCCTGGTGCTTACGACGCTAACGGCAGTTTAATTAAACGTCGGGAAACAGACTAGCTATATCAGACCCAGCACCGAGTCACAACAGCGGCCATCCATAGCGGTAGCTACATCTCCGTAGCGCTATATGCCGAAAATCTCCTCCCTGCCGAATTTCGCCCCCCTTCGCGTTTAGCTGTCTTTACGGTTAGCTAAATTAACCCGACAAAAGGTGGGTTAAGTATCAAAACAAAAAGTTAAGATTACTGAAAAGTGAAGGGGAGATAATTCCGGGCAGCTGGGAGATGTTCTGCTGCTGCACAACAGGCATCGAACGTCCTGGCTCGCTATCGCGGAGATTCCCCCGGCAATCCCCACCCACACCCGTCTCTCAGCCTCGTTTAGTAGCTAGCTAGCGTTACAACAAACCCCGTCCGACCGCCCCGACATTGATATGTGAAATATTTTGTGTTTTAGCTGCTGGCTCACTAGCTTACTGGTCAGCTACAAATACAAATCTAATCAAGAAAAACGTAATTATGTTGGGGAAACTGCAGCTATTTTATTACAATAACATGAATAAACTTGAATGGGTAAACTCGTCCGTGAACTGAAGCATTCTAACCGGCAGGTTAAGGTTAGGGTAAGGTGTTTAACACTAAAAACTCCCATAATTCCACTAGGGATGGCGAAAACTAAAAATGTTCTTGACCGGTCACCGAGCCTCATTAACCGTTTAGTTTAAAATATGCTACTCTATTTGAAATAACAGCCATTTCGAGCCGCGCCTGCAATTTCTCAACTCTGTCGCATCTCTCTCTCTCTCTCTCTCTCTCTCACCTCCCCTCTCTCCCCTGCACCACCCTTCCACTCACGTCACGTTTTTTAAAACCCCTGCAGCGCGAAACAAGTCCCGCAAATGCGGCGCAGAGGAGCTTGTATGTAATCGGAGGAAAAATGGCTCCTTAGTTTCGAAATAGTTTGGGTACAAGCCAGGTGATCGCGTTTAAAATAAAGTCGTTTGTCTAGCGTTAGAAGCTCATTAGAAACATTGCCGCGGCTCATTTGAGAAAATGACAGCTCCGAAGAGACGCCGCTTTAGTTTGACTGTAGTGCTAACAATAATAAAGAAAGATGATGATCATCATCATCACCTTATCTGTTACCACTGAAATGCAGATGTAATGTGTTTCCAAATATAAGCCCATCTTATGCGGAATAGGATAAAACAGGCACCTTCAGAATGCGTAAAACAGGCGATTAGACCTAACAAAATTAATTGTTTGGTTCCGGTTTCCGACCGACCCTGTCAATTAATGTGCGACCCAACTTTTAACTTTGCCGTGTCCAGTTTTACGGCAGCAGCAGCGTGAGGACGGCACCTTCAACCAGCCCTCACCGCCCACGGCGGCCAGCTACAGCGCTACTGCACCGCCGGGGAGCTTCAGCACGTTAAACAGGGCAGATGAAACCACTCATCAACTATATGTTGTGTTTAATGTCGTTCAAGAGGATGGCAACGTAGCAAGCAAACACGGTCAAGGTAAACCCCCTTTAGAGTGCTCTAACATTACAGCAAGTCCCTGGGGCTCATTGTAGGTGGCTAACAGCAGTGAAGCTAATGACAACTTCACAACACAATTCATTTGGATACAAGCGTTGCATTAAGGAAGATAAACGGGATTCTGAACAGCGATATGCGCGCGCACACACACGCACGGACACAGCAGAGCCGAGGTGTGTGCATTACTTCACGCAGCACATGTAACTGGCTGGAAACGATAGCTACAGCTTATTTACTGCCGCTGGCGCAGCGGAACTAACGGTACACTCGTTAACTGTATAAGCCTACAATAAACCCTCCATGATTAAAGAGTCAATATTTATCAATACCCACCTACCTGTTCGACAGGCAAATTTAAACATGTAGAAAACGATATTTCAGTCTACTCTTCATGCGCTGTCCACTCTTGTTCACCGCGCTGTGCAAACAAAGCTCTACTCTGCAAATAGCGACTTTACAATCAAGCTAAAATGAAATATGTCAGTTTGTAGTCTGTTTCTTAGTTTGCAACGAATCTTGATTTTTGGACAAACTCTTGTAAACGTAGCTGCTGTCTAAATGAACCATCCTCTCCGCTGGAGCGGTAAACCTGTGGCTGTATTATAAGACCAAAACAAATACACGTGGCTACTTAATATGCACGTGAATTACATGTTTTCAATTTATTAAGCGACAACTGTACACGTAGTAACAGGTAGGCTATGTTATGAAAATATTGAGTATCCATCGCTACTGTAAAGGCAAAAAAAAAATCCTACTTATCCCTTGCTGCCACTGGGAAAAAAATACAAATAATTTTTTTTTTTTTAACCGACTAACAATAATTTTGACCCGTTAACGTTGAAACGGTCAACCACCGGTCAAACGGTCATCGGTTAACATCCCTAAATTCCACGCAACTTCCCAACGTCATCAAAAGTCCAGTTTTACCGTCCATTGTTTTGGTTGAGAGACCCCTAGCGGCAGAAAGTTACATATTGTACGTTTAAACTACGCGTAAATCAGGACTGCTTTGAGTTGACGAGCAGTAGCCATCTCAGTCTAAAACTTGATGGTAGTAGGCTAAGCATGCGTAGCAGCGACGAGCATGCTGGAAGAAAAAAAAACGAAGAAGAGTTTGACCAATCACAGCGTCGGGTTCCTTCCTGTTAAATGTTAAGTGGGGATATCGGCTACTGATAGCAAAACGAAAGTATCAAATGCAAGTGTTATTCCTCTCTTATTCCCGTTTAGTTTGGTTGGTTTCCCAAGGGAGCACGGTGCTTGCAAAGGTAAACGGGCTTGATGTAGAAGCGTGAAATTGTGAAATGAATTAATTTACGTAGCCTACCTGTCAACTTTGGAGTAATTTAACACAAATAACGATAACCTAGTTCCGTTAGGCTACCTAATTTCCTAAACAGCTTGTTTGTTTTGCCAGGCGTTTAAATGGGCATAACGTTAACGTTACACTATAGCTTTTGGACTATGGTAAAAACTTCAGACCCATAAAGATCTAAAATACTTCGCAGGATAAAAAATAGTCTACCGACGTTTCCCACTTATATTGTTTGTGTTTGTTAAACGTGACTTTTTCATTGTAACCTAGTAGGGGTGGGAATCTTTTACCATCTCACGATTCAATTCGATTCCGATTCTTGAGGCCACGATTCGATTCAAAATCGATTTTCGATTCAAAAACGATTTTCGATTCAAAACGATTCAATTTTATCCATAATGATTTCTAATCGGGTTTCTGATCATGATCTACTCTGATCTGCTTTGCTATACAGAATGACAAACGGAGACATTAAAGTGTCTTTTTCACATTTTAAGTTCAATTCTCAGGGAAGTGCCTTTTATCAAAAACATTGTCTGGTTCTCAATTGCTACTCATTAGTAGCTAGCTATAAAATAAGTTGGAACAAAAATAAAGTGCTTCTTCATAATACAAAATGGTTGAAAATAGATGCTTTTCCCAGGAAAGTTGCAGTTTACCACAAATATCATGTAGAACACAACCGGTGAAAACAAAAAAAAGAGAAAGCTATGCCATAATCAGAACTAGTATCTATATAGGCTAGCCTATATTTAGGCCAAAGTAACAAATGTGTCCAAAAAGTTAGTCTACATAAGTTGGACTACAGTTACAAAATGCAACAGGTGTCATGCGCGGAGTCTCCTCCTCTCGCACGCATCACACCGGGGCTGTGGGCTGTATGGTGGAGCTTAAGTGCAACATGGAGCTGGAGGATGTAAAGAAAAAAAGAAAAACGGGAGAATTACCTTTTGAGCAAGTTTGGAGGAAAGTCGGAGGTATGGAACCATTTTAATCAAGTCGTGGGAAGTGACAACATATGTGTCGGCTTTGTTGAGTGCATTAAGTGCGGCCGCTGTTCGCCTATGACAGCAAATAAAACGGAGAAGTGAATGATGAAGAGACACATGAAGCAGTCTCTCCGTGGCAGAAAAGATGATAGTCAGCCTTCAACGTCCTCTTTTGTTACTTCTCCAAGCATAGACTGCCCCTGAGGGCGAGGCAACACAGAGAAATACGTTTTTTTTTATTATTTTTTTTACGTTTCTTTATTCAGATCCATTTGCGATCCGTTCCTTTCTGAATAAGCTAACAGCAGTTTACATGCTTCGCTCCTGTTGCATTATTCATTAAGATCATTTTAAACAGATTTCTGCAGTTCAAACAACTCTGAATTGTAGTTGAGAACGTCAGTTATGACGGCCCACGGATTAAAAAAAGTGTCGGGTTGAAATCGGGCTCGGGCTCATAATTCCAGTTAATGTGTCGGGCCGGGCTCGGACACAACGTGCACGGGCTCGGGCTGGGTTGGGCTGGATATTTTGGGCCCGATCTAAGCTCTACTATATCTCCAGCGGTGGAGGAAACTCTCTCAGCTGCAACGCTAGTGCGTACCTCGGCTCCGCTGTCTGTAACATGCAGACGAACCCCTCGTTCTCCACCACACTAAGGCCTTAGGTCTTTGGCGATAAAGCAGGCGATAGACAGTTATTTTTTTTGCCCTCTCGGAGTTGGCAGGAAGTTTCGTCAAGCACTGCAGTATGCGTTGGTCAGCAGCTGGCGGCCAAACTTTAGCTTTAAGTGAAGACGGGGCTGGTTGGATCTCCCTCTCATCCATATTTGCTTCCTCTTTGTTTTAGTGATTTGCCCATTTACAGTCTATGGATTTGCCGCTACCGTTCAAAAACCGGCTGCGTGGTGACGTCCGGACGTAGTTACAAAAATGGAAGCGAACAGCCAGCTGATTTTATTTATTTATTAAATCGATTCTTGGAAATTTCAGATCGATTCTGAATCGTTGCAAATGAGAATCTAGATTCTTCTGTGAATCGATTTTTTTTTGGCACACCCCTATAGCCTAGGCTGTACAAACCATCACAAAAAGGAATTATAGGAATTATACAGTAGGCCAATTTTGGAACAATGTTATAGTAATCTAGGATACTATAGGCCTAGTATTTTGGGACATACTATAGAAGTATTATAAGACCGTACACTACTGTAGGCACATTATGGAGGGTAATGTTATTATAGAGATCAAGTAACCTGGGCTACACATCACTAAAAATCTTAGTTTTACTCATATATAGGAACAGATCATGGCAGACAGATGGCCTATATGTTGTTAAGAGGATGTGTGTGTGTGTGTGTGTGTGTGTGTGTGTGTGTGTGTGTGTGTGTGTGTGTGTGTGTGTGTGTGTGTGTGTGTGTGTGTGTGTGTGTGTGTGTGTGTGTGTGTGTGTGTGTGTGTGTGCGTGTGTGTGTGTGTGTGTGTTTGGGGGTACCCTAATATTGTATCTGAAGTCTCTTTCCCGAAATTCAGATTTGGTGCAGAATTACAGCCACTAGAGCCAGTCCCACAATGAGCTTTCCTTAGTATGTGCCATTTCTGTGTCTGTAGCTATTGAGGAGGTGAGAGGGGGGGGCAAGGTGGAGGGTGGGGGTGTGTTGACCAACTGCCACTTTGCTCGTTTGAAAGCCATGTCGTCTCTCTCTCATGGGTGGGCCAAATTCTCTGGGCGGGCAAAGCAGAGAAAGGGGAGGTAACCTTGCTCCTCATGACCTCATAAGGAGAAGATTCCTGATTGGTCCATCTGAGCTTTCATTTTCTCAAAGGCAGAGCAGGATACCCAGGGCTCGGTTTACACCTATCACCATTTCTAGCCACTGGGGGACCATAGGCAGGCTGGGGGAACGCATATTACTGTTACAAAAAAAACCTCATAAAGTGACATTTTCATGCCATGGGACCTTTTTAAATAAATCAACAGTAAAAAAAATGCATACAACTGTGACATTTGCCTTAATACTTTTCCTATTATATTCATTCAGAATACAAGAGAAAAAGAGTTTACTTTCAAAACGTAATGAGCTAAATAATAGTTTTTCTCGATTACTCTGTTTTTGTGATCATTGGGAGCCAAAATCATAATCACGATTACATTTCAATTAATTGCACCGCCCCAGTGGCCATGCTTCCGCTGTTCCAAACTGCCCAGTCATGTCTTATGCATATGTAATTGCTTTGTGTAATTGCGATTTTGACATTGGCCACCAAGGAGCTACAGGTAATAATATAGCTATCATATGAATGGTTTGTTCCCGTTAAATCAAACAACTGAATGCTATTCATTTATGGATATCGGTTTATATAAGCACACGTAACATACAATTAAATATTGATCATGAAGAAAAATGTTTTTAAGCAGGTGTACTGAAAAACAGTATAGCGTAGTAGTGCAGAGCAAATTATATTTTTAGAATCGGGTGAAATCATAGTTTTGCCTAATCACTTTTACAGTCTAACTGAAAATTATGAAGAGGTGTGTGTGGGGCAGACTGTTGATGGCATGTCGAAGGGACAAAACATTTAAAAATTGTGCAAGATGAGTTATTAGGGCCACCTAACAAATTACAACACCGAAAAGAGATATGATACCTATTTGTTAATTAATTTAATGATTAAATAAGGTAGTGTCTCCAAACGTACCTCAAGTATAACTTCTCTTTTGCTATTTGTACTACAGCACTTACTTTAAAAAAATAATAATAATAATAAGTCAAATTAATAAATATTTTTGGGATTTGTATCTTTTATCGGTGTTATGTGTAGACGTCCCTAAGCACTCATCTTACTGCCGGTAGCAGCAGAGAGCAGAAGAAAAAACTTCTGGTGGGTTGTTTGGCTCGAGGTCATGGTGCAAAGGACCCTTGGGTGAAATTACTCCGAACCACCACATTAATAGTCAATCTTTGATGAAACAAAACTTAGTGACACATCTTGGACTTAATAGTACATTTTTGATTTTCTTCTTGTGTTTACCGATGTTCCAGAGAATAACGGCCTGAAAGCGTGGTTTCCTGGTGGAATCACGGAAGAAGTTTGGAGAATTAGATTAATCTGTTCCTGTAAAATAAGGGTGACTAAGAAAGACAGACTTTTGTACTTGTTGTCAAGGGCATAACGCTAGTCGTCAGGGCACGGATAAAGTAAAAAGAAATCGCTATTTGTTTTTACCACTAACAAGGCTCAAAATAGCACCACTCTTACCCAGTAGTATAATGAGGGGTCCCTACATTTAAACCGAAGCATTGAGAACTTTGTAAGTGTGCGGACAGTTTATTAAAAAGGTAGTTTAGAAAGACCATGATGTTACCATGCTGTAACATTAACATTACCTGCTAGTCAATATCGACTTATGTGTAAGAGACACAAACAATCCCCACCAGGGTAAAGTTGAAACATTTAGTTTTCAATTTTGTTCATGTTCAACAAATTAACAACATATACAGTAACATTTACGTTTTACATTTTTTTGTCTTGCATGCAGAAGGTCACAAAGAGGTGAACAGCATCTGGCTATTAAACAGAATTACAACTTGTGGTATCTTTTGTTTTGTCAGAGATCAAATTTGTGTTTTTTTTTTTTTTTGTGCTGTCAGTTAAACGCGTTAACGGCGTTAACGCAAACCCATTTTACCGGAGTCAAACAAATTTTTTGCGCGAGATGAACGTTCTTTTTGGCTTAGCAAACGTCGTTTTTTTTCACATGCTGTTGCAACAACTAGTAACGTTAGAAAACTACAACACCAGAACTAGTCGACCGGAAACAGAGGAAAGAGTAGTAGGCTAACGTTACGTTTTGAGTGGATGGCGAGCGCGGTAAGGCCAAAATGGATGTCAATAAGATTCTGAATTTACTTTAAAAAAGTTTCCAAACGGTTCCATTGACAAGACCAGAGTGATCTGTGTGTTTTGTCGTTGTGAACTGAACTACCATCACAGCACGTCCAGTCTGAAATACCACCTGATGGCCGAGCACACGGCTGATGCCAATTCTCCGCTACCTCGTCAAAGCCAGGCGACAAAAGCACAAAGCAAGCCGATCCACTTTTCCATGTTGATAAGAGCATTAAAATGAGAAAAAATAATGGGAAAAAAAGAAATCTAGGGACATTTACAATAGAAAATGTGTGATTAATTGCAAGTTAACTATGACATTAATTTGATTAATCTCCGTTTGGTTTGGTTTATTTATGGATATAGAAAGACAACAAGAGGGATCCAAGGGATAACATGTAAAAGCGAGAAACACTTTTCCAACATGGTCCCTGATGTAAGAGAACAGGACATACAACACATGCAAACACATACAGTCCAAACAGCCATTTAAATATCTTAATCGTTTGACAGCACTAGTTTTTTAATTTTGTTTGTTGAAAGATTACATTGTGTGCTGTAATTGCCCTTGCACCCTTATAGCCTTGAGGATGGGACTGTGGGCAGATTGTCTATTTGAGCGGTTATATAAAGTTGACAAAAAGTATTTGCAGTACAATTAATATAAGAATTCTGCACCTCTTTTCACGCGTGGATTGCGGGAAGTAACCGCTTTTAAATGTGCGTGTGGCACCCGGTTAATGTCGCAACGATAATTATTAATTCATAAACCCCTGGCTTTAATAGCTATTTTTTTTTTCAGCATTTTAAACTTTCTGCACATTAAAAACATATCCCACATATCTGTGTTCTCCTAGCTCCGAGATATCGAGAATAAAGTCGCAAAATGTAAAGAAGAAGAATCTAGAAATGTAGAAAAATCTACCTGCCCTATAGTCAAATGTGCATTACTTTGTTGGTCTGCTGATATGGTAGTATCTCTTTCAGACGGTGTGACAAACAGAACCCAATTTGGGTCTGTGGGGCCATAATATAGCAACGTTCTGCCTTAAATTGAGATAGGAAGAGTCTAAGATAGGATTTTTCCCAATTTGGTATTACAGAAGCCTAACTAACTTTAGGAATCCTATCTTATTTTAACTCAGGCTAGGAAATATATTCCTATAGGAAATATTATGTAATCTGGGCTTTCAACTGTACATTAAGTTTGCCAAATCAGGCTGTCATGCCTTACCACAAGATGCTCTCAACTACTGAATAGTAGAAGAAGAGCAACACGTTCTGGTTGACCCCAAAGACACTCAGCCTGCGAAGGAAGTGTAGCGGCTGTTGGACCCTATTGCAATAATTTTCTAACACTCCATGTCAGTTGTCATGTTGTTGATGTGTATGCCCAGTAGGGCTGGGTGATATGACGATACATATTGTCAAAGCAATATTAAAAAAGGAACAAAACATGCTATATTGTGACATTGTAATCAACATATGAAATAACCTGGCTGATAGACATAATTCATTGCGTTGAAGCATTCACCACCGAATAGAATATATTATCCTGGTACTGTGGTGAAATCCATCATTCCTAAAGAAGGAAAGACAGTTCCAAAAATGTCATTAAAAATAGATTGTGTGAAGGACAGGCCGGGACAGGATATGTCAGCATCAGATACTGGAATAGTGGTACCTAGGGCTGCACGGTATTTTGTTTCATCGTCTACATCGCGATATGCGCATGCGCGAAAGTCACATCACAGGACGTTGCAATGTTGACACGAAAACGCTTTTGCTTTTACTTTTTTTCTTCGCCCAGAAAAACACTAGATGGGAGAAATTCCCACACATTGAACCTTTTAACTTTATTTGCGTATTTTCACAGATTTCATACATATCGTACACTTTATAACAACTCGGCATCGTACTTAGAAAATGTATAAATAAGGCAGTCATTTCCATCCAATGAGCATTAAAACCCTCCAAAATGACATACAAAATAAACTTAAGAAAGGCACTGAAAAAAATATAGTGAAAAAAGTGTGCCCAGTATTTACAGTAATCGTAAACCTGCGTCCGTATCAGATTGAATTTAGCTAATTAGTATTGTTAAGATTCACATTAATGGCTGTTTGTGTTTCAGCTTTACCTACAGAGGTCCAGAAAGTGATTGTTGGCGATGAACATCAGCAGGGAGTGGAGCTCCAGTCTGGACCAGGAGGACACAAAGCCCCCACACATTAAAGAGGAACAGGAGGGACTCTGGACCAGTCAGGACGGAGAGCAGCTTCAAAGGGCTGCAGGACGCTGATATCACCAAGTTCCCAATCACTCCTGTCACTGTGAAGAGTGAGGATGACGAAGAGAAACCTCAGATCTCACAGCTTCATCAAAGACAAACTGAAGAGATGAAAACCGAAGCTGATGGAGAGGACTGTGGAGGACCAGAACCAGCCATGAAATTAGATCCAGATAGACTTTTCCAACTGTCTAGCAGTGATGCCACCTCACAATGTTACAAACAAGAAACTAAAGTGGCTGATGATGACTGGAATGAGACCAGAGAACCTCAGACAGGTTTGAACTCCTGGAATAATCCTAAAGTCCCGGTAAGTCGTGTGACTTGTGTTGATGGTGAAAAACTGTCAAGCAGTCCTGAGTGTAGGGAAAGATTTGCCTGCAAGACTCTTGTGAAGAAACGCACGATCGCCGAAAAGATTCCATTTAGCTGCAGCATTTGTGACCAAAAATTCACCTGGTATAAACAGCTCAGGAACCATCAGTGTGTTGGTCGTCAGAGTCAAACTGAGGAGAACAGAGAGGCAGAGCCTCCAGCCAGCAGCTCAACTGAACAGATTAAAACAGAAGCTGATGGAGAGGACTGTGGAGGACCAGAACCAGACATGAACTCTTCTGATCCAGAGACTGATGACAGTTATGATTGGAAGGATACCAGAGAACCTCCGCCAGGTTTAAATTCTCTGAATAATGATGAAGTCCTTGTCGGTGATTCCAGATGTAGTGCTGGTGAGAATCAAAGTAGCTGCTCTGAGTGTGGGAAAAGATGTGGCACCAATGGAAATCGGAAGAGACACATGATATCTCATACAGGAGAGAAACCGTTTAGCTGCTCAGTCTGTAGTAAATATTTTGCAAGGAGACGACATTTACAGACACACATGAGAATCCACACAAGAGAGAAATTCTTAAGCTGCTCAGTCTGTGAGAAAGCCTTTACAGTGAGTGGAAATTTACTTAAACACATGAGAATCCACACAGGAGAAAGACCATTCAACTGCTCAGTCTGTAAGAAGGCTTTTACAGAGAGTGGAAGTTTACATAAGCACATGGCAATCCACACAGGAAGGAGACCATTTAGCTGCTCAGTCTGTAAGAAAGCCTTTTCAGTGAGTGGAAATTTTCATAGACACATGAGAACCCACACAGGGGAGAAACCATTTAGCTGCTCAATCTGTAAGAAAGCTTTTACAGTGAGAGGAAGCTTAAAGACACACATGAGAACCCACACAGGCGAGAAACCATTTAGCTGCTCCGTCTGTAAGAAAGCTTTTACGGTGAGCGGCTATTTACAGGCACACATGAGAATCCACACAGGAGAGAAACCGTTTAGCTGCTCCGTCTGTAAGAAAGCTTTTACAGGCAACGGAAGTTTACAGAAACACATGACAGTCCACACAGGAGAGAAACCATTTAGCTGCTCCGTCTGTAAGAGAGCTTTTTCTGTGAGTGGAAGTTTACTGAGACACATGAGAACCCAACACGTGAGAAACCATTTAGCCATGTAAGGTGGACCGTTAGTTTAGAAGGAGAGCAGATAACCTCAGTCAGGTTTAAAAACTGAAAATGATTGAATACTTTAAAAGTGATATGAGATGTAATATAACGTGGGTCTTTAGAAATGTTTAACAAGTCTAAAATCCTATAGTTACAATATCTTAGGCTTTAAAGTGTCTTAAATGTTATTCTAGCAGGTCTTTAAAATTTGATTGTATTATGAAGTTGAGATCCATGGAACTCCAAAGATAAACTTGTTCATTTTTGCAACTAAAATGGACTTGAAATGAAACAAACAGCCCATCCATGCAACCCCAGCCCTCTTCAAGATGGCAGCTGTTTCCCGGCAGACTCTCCAGTCTCCACACCAGACTGTGGTGTACCGTTACCTCACCATCCCTATAAGGGCAACAACTACCATTGTTCTTTCCTCTTCTCCATTCCTTCGCTCCAGAAGGAGCGACGACTCTACTGCAGCCGTCAGCAGGGGGTCTAGATCAGCTCACAGCTAAAGCACGGCCAACTGAAAGAGAACTGACGCAGAAACTCTTCTCTCGGAAATCACACAAGTGCCTGCTTAGAGTAAACAAGTTAGAATCACAGACTTGTGGGGGGGAGTCGACCAGCTAGCAAGGACTGGCGCTATCCGCTTCAATCCTGCAGGAGTGGGATAAAGCGCAATGGAGAGTGCATCATTTGACCTCAGAACCACAATTCTGTGGTAATGCTATGCTAGCAGTAGCATAGCAGCAGCGGTTAAGCAAAGCTCTTGACTGTTTTATAACTTCTGTTAATCTACATATGTATTGATTTGATTAAATGCCACCCATACATATATATTTTTGTAATGTTTGTTTTAGTCAAGTTATTGGACAGCCACCCTAAGTTGATGTTAATTCAGGCCTCACATCAACACAGTCTTGCATGTAACTAACTATCCTCTTTTCTAACCTGGCACATTCATTTACACATATTAACTTCCAGACATGCACACTTTAATAGTAAGCAAACCTCTTCCTTTACACCCTTTGATTTGACTCAGGTAGAACGGGCCGTGAGGAGACTCAAGTCCCTCTTAATATTTTATTTTAATGTTTAATATGTTTGGTTCTTTATGTATGCACCTTTCACCAAGGCAAATTCCACATAAGTGTACTTCTAGAGCTCAACAGTCCCGTCCCTCCTCCAAGAGACCTGAGAGTTCCGGAAGTAAATTTCCCATTCATTTCTCCCATTGATGTCTGGAAAAATCCATACATAAAGAGTTTTGGACCATGCCTTAGGCTAACCAGCAACGACGTGACTCATAAGCATACAACATATCATTTTGAGTGAAAAAACGAACAGAAAATTGAAAAAAAAAGTCAAAGGTAAAAGACTGTGTACATATTTTCATCATCAAGCAAAAAAACTACTCCTCCAATAAACCACCACGCACCACTGAATAAAGGAAGCTTAGGTTAGTTTAGCTAACAGCTAATTCGGCTAACCGCTAGCTGAGACGGCATGAAATAACTTTAAAAGGCCCTCAAAATAAAACCTAAAAATAGCCATTAAAACAGCAGTTACGTCAGTTGTAGCCTGCTTTTCCCAGTGTTTAGTTTGAGTTAACGTTATCTTAGACTGAATCAAGCTGTCAGCTAGCGGTTAGCCGACTTAGCTGTTAGCTAAACTAACATTAGCTTCCCGGTGGAGGCTAACGGCAGAAGCGTGGAACAGATCGTGATCCGTGCAGTGTCGTAAAACAGGATTATCATCTTGCGCATGACGGATCGTGCAGGCAGCACAGATCGGGTACCGACATGTCCCCCTCCTCCCCAGCATGAGTTCCACCAATCGGAGGCATCACTGTGGGATTGTTCAGAATTGTGGGTAATGGAGTAATTATCCAAGACACTGCAATTAAAAGACATCTCAAAACAAGGTTGGTGCCCCATGAAATTTTGGCATCCATATGCGCATATAGGATCGCTTAGTCATGCCGTAGCTGGTTTTAAGTCTACCATTGACGATTAAGATTTTATGGCTTATACTCCAATTTGTCAATGAAGAAATTGCATTGTATTTTTACTTCTGTACCCCATTTCGTCTTTGTCTCTATAACTTGCACACACACAAGCATCCTTTTGCTCCTTTTAGCTTCAATCTTTTAGTTGAGTCAGATATTGCGTATTTGACTTGTGCTTTATTCATTCTGTGAATAAAATGCTTTTGAATATACATGCTGTCTATAACCTTTTTACAAATGGGAATTTGCTAGTTATGTGCACTTTTACTAGTTATTGGTATGTTCATTTTGGGTGTAGTTATTCCTTTATTATTAATTACAAAATTGATAGTTCAGTATACGCTATGGGACTTAAGTCACTTCATCTATCTTTTCTTGATCTTTTCAAGTTGTGCCCCCAAAGAGGTGACTTAATTTACATTAAATTATATTGTTTAATTATGGTAGTTCCTAATTATTTTGGGTTACTAGCCGCTTTCCGACCAAGTAGTTACAGGAACGAGGTTATAGGAAAAGTCCACTTCTAAGCAGATCTACTAACTACTACATATTTGTTATAATCTAAACAAGTCTCCTGAAGAGAAACGGGTATCTCTCTCGTGTGTGTGTGTGTGTGTGTGTGTGTGTGTGTGTGTGTGTGTGTGTGTGTGTGTGTGTGTGTGTGTGTGTTAGAGAGATTAAAAGAGAGCAGTGGAAGTTAATGACTTAGGACATTTAGCCCATGAGAGGGAGAGACAAAGTGAAAGAGCTATTTAATGCATTATATTCTAGCATTGTAGAAAATTGATCTTCATGGTAAATTTCCTGACTAACATTATCTTCTGCTTACCTTTTAAGGCAAAGACTACAACTGTTAATTTGTGCAAATAATTAGTAACCTAACTCCTTGAATGGTATGATTATGATAGTGGTCAGTAAATATATTTTTAGGCTGCTTACGCATTCATTTGGTCTGCGATCGTCTGCCACGCTTTCTCTTGCTGTTTCATTACAGATTTTTTAGAAATAATGTCTTTCACGTTAACCTACTTCCATAAGAAGCTCCTGCTCACTCTGTGTAAAATATGAACAACCCATATTCTCCATTTTAGCATCAGTAAATCTGTGAAAGCCGTGAACGCGCATCTTTCAGAATTACTTCAGCCCGGCTCGATCTAGTCACTCCTCCTCAGCCCGG